>OZ010678.1:34708065-34950565 GCA_963932185.1 Troglohyphantes excavatus
GATTAAATTTCCGCGCGACTCTTCGAAGATAATGGTTAACGAAATGTTGTATGTGTATTGTGGAGGTTTCAGATAGATTTAAAATTTGTATTGTTCCATTTTTGTAGCGAGGCGTTATTTTGTGTATGCGTTTACGGACAAGTTACGTAAATACAAAATATTATTATTGCTCGTTATTATTTATAATAAAGGTTGATCATAACCTTTTGGGAAATAGTCATTTTTGGAATTTTTAACTACATATAATGAACCATACTTGTTGCTATATTTTAATTCATTTGCTTTTTGTGACTACAGCTAAACGGCTTGCTTCCAGAGATTTGTAATATTAAATAGAGAGCGCCTTCAATACCAGACTCTCGCAAGGCCGCGGTGTCAACATTGAAAAGAAAAACCAACATCACGTGGTTATAGGGCTGCCACATTTGGCGTTCAGACATCTGCAGGAGTTTCAAGTTTGGCGCACTTTCTTCTTTTTTGGTGATAAGGAGTTCTGTCCGTATTCAACTTCTTAACATATATGTACGTATTTACTTATTTTCAAACAATATGCGCTAAATATTTCCTCTTCATTAAGAAACGAAAATATTTTATTTGTGTTCAATACTCGAAGAAGCGAAACTCTTTATATTTCTCAGGTTTTATTGTTCCTATTTTCTTATTGAAGTATACAAAATAACAATTGAAAAAACTTTGCTTATGGTAAATTTTTTACATAAAAACGTAATGCAATTATTTCAAAACTACAAAGTAAGAAAAATCTCCCTAATATATCTGTTAAACTCCCTTAAATTGTGCCACTCGTTCAAAAAAACGATATTTAAATACAAAATTAAACACAAAACCATATTACAATACTTCGATCTCGTTTAGTTCTTAAAATCGCCAAGGCGAATGAATGAATTGGCATTTCCACATATCACGTGGTTTCAATTATGGACACACGGAAATCAGCATATTTTTTCTTCTATTTGTATCATTACTCTATGCTTGCTTCGAATATAAAAGAAGTTTTAGGCAAAAATAACCATTTATTTTGCCAACACAGCTAAATGTGAAACATCCAAACAATTATCATTGGCCAGCAATTTGTGAATGTGCAAAATTTATCTGAAAAAGCAATTCTAAATTCGAAAGAAGAAAATAATGTAACAGAATATGAACAATAAACGTTGCTCGAGAACGTTTCCCACAAAATAGTCCCTATTTACAGGGAAAATATAACGATTATTCTACGAGGTAAAATTATTACATCTTGAAAAGTCTGTGTAAAATAGCATTTAAGGCGACTTGGTACCCAAAATATTATTTTCTATAATTTGAGATAAAAATTTATATATTTGTAATGGTTAGATGCAAATTATTCAGGAAATAATATTTAGAAGAAACAAATAATGAAATGCATTTAATTTTTATTTAAAATTTCATTTTTTAAATTTTTTTTGAAGATTTATGTTTTTTTTTTTTTTTTAGAAACGCTACTTCTTTTTCAGATTTTATGTTTTCTCGTCGACTTTTTTTTTTGTAAGTAGTATTTGATGCTTAATAAATTTAGGGATCGGAAATTTTATAAGTAGTTTAGTTTAGGCGAAAAAAAAAAATAGTGAAAACCCAGCCACATTTTTCAAAAAAAAAAAAAAAAAAAAAAAAAAAAAAAAAAACGTCTTAAAATTTTAAATTTTTCAAATGAATTGTATTTTAATATTTTTCTAATACCATTTCTAATTCTATTCCATATACCTTTAAGTTATTCAATACATTTTAGTTAATAATACATTAAGTTAACCAGACTGGTAATTTTTTTTCTCTTCTTCCCCTGATCTTTGTAGTGCGTATTGTCCCAAAAGTTTACAAGTCACAAACGTTGCGGTATAGTGCAGCCTGTACCTATAAAAATTTTAACTGTTATAATTGGATAGGTCAATTCCATTGTAAACGTTTTTAATTGAGGTTGAATGTTAGATCAATTTATTATTATGAATCGAGAGAAAACGTCTGCTGGAAAGGGGGTTCGGATACCAAAATATATTGCTTGAATAAAATCTATTTCGCCGTTGGGTCTTTTGTTATAATAATTTTTTTAATTCTAATTAATTTAAAAATATGGATTTTATTAGTAATGGCATTTTATACTATGATACATAAAAAAATAAGCACATTATGAAAGTGACAATAAAAACCTTATCTTATCTATTTTAATAATATCTTTAAATTATCTTAATAATATATATAATTAAATAAACTAAATAACTACCACAATTGCTTTAAACAATTTTAATATAAATAAATAATTTAATTTTAACGATTATGGAGAGAATAAAATTTTGTTATCATGAAATGAGAGTGAGTTGAACATACTCCTTAGAGTGAGTGATAAAATGAAACTTCCTTACCCCAAATAGAGATAATTAATTCATTCATGTAGCTACGATGTTATCGTTGGCGTCTCTGTTTATGTTTTTCAAAAATCTTATTGAAAGGGTTAAAGAAGATTTGCTTCTCGGCACCTAGACTGATTAAATTTCCGGTCAATATCGATTATGGAATTAAACAAAATATCTACCATAATTGTTTTAAACTATTTCAAAATAAATAATTTAACCAATTATGATGATAATAGAATTAGGAAATAAAATAAAGTAACTACAGTGATTGTATTTTACAATTTTAATTAAATAAAAATTTAATTAATTTTGACGATTATAGAATTATTAAATTAAACAACTTACATTAAACAAAGTTACTACCATAATTGTTTTAAACTATTACAAAATAAATAGATAATTTAAACAATTCTGATGATAATAGAATTAGGAAATAAAATAAAGTAACTACAGTGATTGTATTTTACAATTTTAATTAAATAAAAAATTAATTAATTTTGACGATTATAGAATTATTAAATTAAACAACTTACATTAAACAAAGTTACTACCATAATTGTTTTAAACTATTACAAAATAAATAGATAATTTAACCAATTTTGATGATAATAGAATTAGGAAATAAAATAAAGTAACTACAGTGATTGTATTTTACAATTTTAATTAAATAAAAATTTAATGAATTTTGACGATTATAGAATTAGGAAATTAAACAACTTACATGAAACAAAGTAACTACCATAATTGTTTTAAACTATTTCAAAATAAATAGATAATTTAACCAATTCTGATGATAATAGAATTAGGAAATAAAATAAAGTAACTACAGTGATTGTATTTTACAATTTTAATTAAATAAAAATTTAATTAATTTTGACGATTATAGAATTAGGAAATTAAACAACTTACATGAAACAAAGTAACTACCATAATTGTTTTAAACTATTTCAAAATAAATAGATAATTTAACCAATTCTGATGATAATAGAATTAGGAAATAAAATAAAGTAACTACAGTGATTGTATTTTACAATTTTAATTAAATAAAAATTTAATTAATTTTGACGATTATAGAATTAGGAAATTAAACAACTTACATGAAACAAAGTAACTACCATAATTGTTTTAAACTATTTCAAAATAAATAGATAATTTAACCAATTCTGATGATAATAGAATTAGGAAATAAAATAAAGTAACTACAGTGATTGTATTTTACAATTTTAATTAAATAAAAATTTAGCAATTTAAATTAAATAAAAATTTAGCAATTTAAATTAAATAAAAATTTAGCAATTTAAATTAAATATAACAAAAAATTAAACAAAATATCTACTACGATTATTTTAAACAATTTTAGTAAAAATAAATAATTTAATTAATTTTGACGTTATAGAATTAAGAAATTAAACAAATTAAATTAAACAAAGTTACTACCATAATTGTTTAAACTACTTCAATATAAATCGATAATTTAACCAATTCTGATGATAGACCTCATGGAAAACTTTAATTCATGCACAATTCATGCTTTAAAATAATTAATTTGAAAGGGTTATAGAAGCTTCGCTTCTCGGTACCTCGACGGAATAAATTTCTGCCAAATTTCTGCCAATTCTGATGATAGTAGAAATAGGAAATAAAACCAAAAAAAAAAAAAAAAAGTGTCTACCATGATTGTTTTATTCAATTTTAATTTAAATTAATATTTTAACTAATTCTGACGATTATAGAATTAGGAAGGGATACGAGGCGGAAAAAAAACTTTAAACCACGGGTAACATATAGTAGTCTATATTTTAATTTTTCCATACCCGGTTTTAAATTAAATAATAATTTTACTGGTTTTGCAAATACATCAGCTGCTTTCTTGACTTTTTTTCTCCTTCAAACATCCGAACCTTTCATATGTACATTACAATCAATTAAAAATCACGTTCGTTGACGCTTACCTCCATGTTCTGAGGGACATCTTTTATACTATATTTTTATTAAAGTACGTATTTTTCTCCTTCATTAAAATTTTAAAATTGAATCCAAAAATATAAAATTCCCAATGAAATCAAAATATATTTTTTTGGAAATAACTGCTTTTGAATTTAAGCTACTCTTCTTCAGTATTTTAATATGCGAAACGTTTAATTTTGACTTTTAAATTTGAGTCTTTAATAGTGTAAAATGCCTTCAATATAATAACAATTGATTTTGAGTTCGACATTTTATTCGCATCCCATTTTAAAAATTGAAAGTACAATGTTTATCCAACAGGCATCAATGAAACGTTTACAATATTTGTCTCCGTAATTGCTTTTCACCACTCACTCCTTTTCAAATATATTTCGTTTGAAAGCACCCTTTAAGAATCAATATCTTCTCTCGTTGTTTTTCCAATATTATTCTCATCCAATGAGTTTCTAATAAAATGCCGCTCTAAAAATGAAGACTAGAATCTTCCCATTTCCGATTTGTCGCCAATTTTCTCTATCTCTAACAATACATCAATTGGGAGAATAGTCGCAATATGCCTTTCACCTAAGGTTGCTGCATTACGATATCATGTTTTTTTTGGCGGATAATTGCCTAATTTCACTGAATGCTGCTTATTAAATTGTCGACGAATTTGGGATCCCTTTGTTACATATTTAGTGTTTCTAAGATACGTATTAGTTATTGATATACGAGTTGTGGCTGGGAAATAGTATAAGTTGTTCAATATTGATCTGGAAATTACAGTTTGTTAAAAAAGCAGAAATATAAGTTTGTGAAAATATTTTCAACACCAATTTGAGAAACAAAGTTTTTTTAATGGATTAAGCAAGATATATATATATATATATATATATATATATATATATATATATATATATATATATATATATATATATATATATATATATATATATATATATATATAAATTAATTCTATTAGAGGAAAATATAATTTTTATGTACATTTAATATTTCTACAATGCCATGGTAATAAAAAATACCACTAAATCACTTAAAATAACTATTGGGACACAGCATGGCTGCCTTCAATTGGCTTCAACGCGCCCATAGAGAGGAAACAAGGTTTTAGCGTTCCAGCAGTTAAGTTCAGTGAAGGTCCATTATTTACCATTTATAGTTTTTTCTTAAAAAAAATTTTAGTTGACATGTTTTTTATGTTATACTGATTTACATGTCGAACAAAAATATTGATTCCAAGATTAATTGTATATAAATTTTCCAATTTTAAAGTTTTCAGTAATGATTTATATAATTAATTTTTTTTTATTATTTAGATACATTGGTATTGCGTCCTGCCTTTCATTTCATAATTTACTTCAAAAATAGTGTATTTCGTTCAAAAGCTTTATCACTTGATTACGAAGCTGAATTTTAAGCTTGAAATAATTTATTTCTCATATAATTAATTTATTACTTCTTAAATATATCAAATTCTTAATACATTATAACAAATCGAGATCGCTAAACACCATAAATATACCACATCCCGAAATAGAACAAAACAAACTAAAACCAATTTTACAATTCGAATTACTAAAACGATCATTATAAACCAACATAACATTCAAGTAACTCAAGCTATAACACAAACACGGATTCAAAACCATCATCATATAAATTCACTTTACCATCTTCTAATTTCAAAGATTTTAAAATATAAGACAAAAACCCAAACATCGCACCCTACCACAAAAACCAATTATAAAACCCCATGATATAAAATTAATTATCCATTCCTTCATATATATACTATCATAAATTAAAAAAAAGCGGTAGCGTCTCCTTAATTAAAACAAATTCCGAACACCATTAAGAATGCATTCCAATGGGAAACTATTGGGAAAATAATTATTAAGCCAAGTAACTATTTTAAATGTCAGGGAACTTCCTGAATGAGTGGAACGGGTAATGGCGAGAAAACGAGCTTTAGGTGGGGGAAGGGGGGAATTAATATTGCTCTTGGCGCGATTTTAGTAATTTTAGTGGCATTTCATTAGGATGTAAAAGAAAGTATGGGCCCATTTTAAAACTTAATACACTCCAGAGAATGGGAAAGTTGTAATTGGGTTAGCAAGTGAATAGTTTTAATGGAAGCAGTTAGGTTAGAAGAGGGGAAATGTCGCTTTATATAAAAAAAATACAAATAAACAATACACTGTTTAATAATGGATTTTGTATTTTTTGGGGGTTTGGTAATTTTTAGTAGTTTGCATTCATTGTATCAATATATTCTGACTTTTTATTTTATATTATTAACCCATTTTTTATATACTGTATAATTACTACGTATAATTTAGAAACACTGTAAAAAGTAAGTAATTTATTAAAAATATGCAATTACAAACAGATTGTATGCAGTTAATTTTATTACCACTTTTTTAAATTAATTTTATTTTATATGTATTTCAATAATTTTTTTTTACCGAATCAAACACAAAAGAACTTAAAATTTAGGTTAAATTGTATGTATATACAATAAGCATCCCAATGTTAAATGCCATTGTCATGCCCAGGCAGGACAAGGCCAAGTATTTAGGACTGGTCCTAAACCAGAGATTGAGATGGGAACCTCACTTCGAATTCATTAAGGATAAATTGCGTAAAGTCAAATTCAGTCTAATTCCGCTACTGAACCGCATATCTAATCTCAAAATGACCAATAAAATATTGTTATATAAAGTCATTCTTCGACCTATTATTAAAACGTAACCCCCATATGGGCCTTTGCCTGTTAAACCAGACTTGATAACTTTGACAAATTCCAAAGAAACCTACTAAAAGTCTACATCACGAGGTCCAAATGGTTCTTACGCGACATCGACATATCCAGCTCACTACATATGCCCTCACTACTTCAATTTATTGGCAAGCTAGCCACTAACTTCGATGGATCAATAGACCATATTGACAATGAAACGTTAAATGATCTAGTGGTCTATGATCACACACATCTCCTACAAATTCACCGTCCAAGGGCGGAGCTCTTGCTAGCAAGTCCTTAATAACCTTCTGTAAATAAAATTATGTAAATGAACTAAAGGAATTAAAAAAAATCCTGAAGAACTAACAACCTGCCTAATACTCCTCCTGTTCAACAGTTATGCCAGTTGATCGGACCCTACCTTAACCGATATGCCCCCTTCAAAGTTCATATTCGCAATGGTAAACTTCAGTTATGTAGCCTAGAGCTAATGCTATGTTAAATGACTTGTAATACTGGAGGCGAAGGCTTCTACGGAGCCACGACCTTCGTAAACCCTGAAGACTCAACATGCAACTTTAGCAAGATACTAATCGGATGACAGTATCAGTATTCAAAATACAAGGGTATAAATCGTGATATATATATATATATATATATATATATATATATATATATATATATATATATATATATATATATATATATATATATATATATATATATATATATATATATATATATATATATATATATATAAAAAAATTGTTTGTCCAGCAAAATTTTTAATTATTTCCCACATTTTAAAAACAATATTTTTTAAATAACAAAAATCGATTAATATAAAATGTATGTAACCCTTTTCACATAGGATCCATAACAGAGAAGTTGCACTGGAAGTAGGATAATTCCTAACAAAATTAAGGTGGGGGGAAGGGGGGATTTCGCTTTGGGAAACATGGAAAATAAATCTCAAAGGTTTGAGGAAGTATGATTTGCCTTACAATAAGAGGTGTATAGCTGTCTGGCGGAGGGATCGTTAACTATCCCTCCTCAAAACACGTAGATTTGGGGTAAGGCTTTGAAGGTGTCAAAATACTGAAATGCTCAAACGAAGACGATCTGTAGAAACCGTTAGCGAAACGTCACCTGTCCGAGCAGGTGTAACTACCTGTTATGCCGCAAACAGTATACTTAAGACCATACTCGTTTTAAACATTCTTTCCCTATACCACGGATTGACAGTATCCCAAACTCACATGTTGTGCCAGCCCACTTGTAAAGGTTAAACAGAGTGAACATAGAAAAGTGGACATCCAAGCGAGTGAAATGTTAAAAATATGGAACAGATGCAGTATGAGACATTTGGCGAGTTTCTTTTTTTGGCGACGAAAAAAGTCGGACGATTACACAGAACGATGACGTCATCGGGTTGCCAGATTGAAAGTAACTACAAGAATTGGTAAATACCAACTATGTAAGGTGGGGTGCCATACTATAAATTTATCGCTCCTATAAAACACGCCAAAAAAAACTCGCACGCCAAATGTCCTGTACTACATCTGTACCAAAAATAACCATCAAAATACATTTCTCTAAAAAATATGCTTTTATTATTATATATTTCGTAAAAGCAAATGAATGTAATAAAATATGTGATTCCATGTATCTGTTACCGTTAAAGTATGAAATCCGTTATTTCATAGAATACCTAGTTATTCCATGAAATAACTGATCGTGTCCGTTAAAGTGTAAAACTCTCTTGTATTTCATGGTTTAACTAGCTATTTCACAGAATAACGATCTGCAGCCCGTTAAAGTGTAAAACAATCTATATCATGCATCTCGCACGACAAATACATTTACCTTCCGCCCCTACTGCATTTATTTTTTCACATATGAATTCAAGATGTCAGGTTGACCTCATAGATTTTCAATCACAACCTGATGGAAACTATAAATTTATTTTAGTTTATCAAGATCACCTTACAAAGTTCGTGGTTTTAAGACCTCTTCAAACAAAGAGAGCAGAAGAAGTTGCAGGACAGTTGCTTGATATATTCCTGTTGTTTGGAACCCCATGTATATTGCAGTCGCACAATGGAAGAGAATTTTGTAACAAACTTATTGATGACTTAAAAGTAACTTGTCCAGAGCTTAAGATCGTGCATGACAAACCAAGACATAGCCAAAGCCAAGGCAGTGTTGAGAGAGCCAATCAGGACATAGAAAATCCAGTTTATGAAGAACAGAGCACTCCATTCTGGTATTAAAAGGTCCCCCTACCAGGCTATGTTTGGTTGCGCAGCTAGAGTTGGACTGTCAACAACTGCCATTCCGAAGGAAGCACTTAATTCCAAGTGTCATTTTAGTAATCCTTGTTGTAACAAATGATTTTATGGTACGTTTCCAAAAATACCATTTATACGCTGCATAAATTAGATAAATTGCTTCTTTTTCATTTTAATTGTCTATCATTAGTTTAATTTCATTTTAGATAAATTGTTTATTTTACACTTTAACTGTCTCTCATTAGTTAATTTATAGAATACCTAGTTATTTCATAGAATAACTAGTTAAAGTGTCAAATTAATAACATATTACACACTTTAACGGACACGATCAGTTATTTCATGGAATAACTACGTATTCTATGAAATAACTGCATTATATACTTTAGCGGTAACATATCTAACTGAACATTCAATTTTTTTTCTGAAATGGGAAGATGCTTGGCGACATTTCCTGGTTGGCGGGATATGTCACCTCCTCCGCTCCTTCTCGCAGTTAGATTCTGCTTAAATCACAGCAATTGCTTTAAATTCTTAAATTTTTATTTCTTTCCGAGGTTTTTTTCCCTACACAAATCCCTCTCTTTTTCTCTCAGGAGAGATAATGGAAGACAAAGAAAAATGAATGTTTATGTTTGCTCAGTGCACCAACAACGTTTGAGAGGATTGAATTTCCTTCTCGGAATTGTTTTATGCTCGCAAAATCCGAATGCGGATGGTTTCCATACACAAAGGCAACGCTTCCGAGTTAGATAACGACATGCGAAAAGTAGTTGCGTTTTCTCTGAGGCCGGGGTTTTGTTGTGAATTCTTATTATCATCCTGTAGCGGAATTTGTTGATATCATTTTGGAAACATTTTATTCAATGATTCAAAAGCAAAACTTTAATTTGAGAACGTTGAATTTGGTGGAGATAAGCATTTTCGAAATGTCATTGTTTTATTTTGAATATTTTGTTCCGCCTATTTAATTTTTATCATATGATTCCTTTTTTTTTTAAAAAAAACAAAAACCTTTTAAGGTTAAGTTTCATTCATAATAATAGAAAAAAAAAATTATATTGCGTTAACATTTTTGGATTAGTTTTCGGACGTTAACCTTTTTTCTCATTGGCCTCTTAAAAGAAAAGTTGTCCTGGATGTATGCTAATTTCTAAAAGTGTTAAGGTTGGCTTGGAAATGTGCTTTTTAAGTCACGAAAAAGAGTTCTCAGAGCTTTGTGGAAGAATGGCTTTGTTGCTAACTTAGCATCAGTATGCTATTATAAGGATTTTATTCTGCAATCACTGGAGTAAGATTCTGTGATTTACAAGAAAAGGCAAAACAAGAGTTAATATCGTAGCCAGATGGACATACATTTTCCTGTTTTGTGTAAAGAACACTAGCGTATCTACCCTAATCCGGCTGATGAAGAAAAATCATCTTGGCGCGATAATTAGTGCCAGCTTTGGCGATATTGATAAGTTTATTATTTCGAAAACCTGTGGAAGGAATGAATGACTACTTTGAGAGAATGATTGTTGTAAATTTAAACAGTTGTAATTTTTTTAATTTACTTTTGTTATCCTAAGTATTTTTGTTGAAAGTTTGCTTTAATCCAAAATATATTGTATTATCTTTTACTTTGTGTTCTTTTGTGTAACTGTGTAAACACTTTCTAAAATTTCTAATATAGACAACTATTGTAAATTTGTTGTTGTCAATTATTGTAAATTTGTTGTTGTCAATTATTATAATTTTGTTGTTGTCAATTATTGTAAATTTGTTGTTGTCTATTATTGTAAATTTGTTGTTGTCAATTATTGTAAATGTGTTGTTGTCAATTATTGTAAATGTGTTGTTGTCAATTATTGTAAATTTGTTTGTTGTCAACTGTTGTAAATGTGTTGTTGTCAACTATTGTAAATTTGTTGCTTTCAACTAGTGTAAATATGTTCTTGTCAATTATTGTAAATGTGTTGTTGTCAACTATCGTAAATGTGTTGTTGCCAACTATTGTAAATGTGTTCTTGTCAATTATTGTAAATGTGTTGTTGTAAGCTATTGTAAATTTGTTTTTTCTCAACTATTGTAAATGTGTTGTTGTTAACTATTGTAAATGCGTAATTGTTACGTATTGCAAATATGTTGTTGTAAACTATTGTAAATGTGTTGTTGTCAACTATTGTAAATTTGTTATTGTCAACTATTATCAACAAATATTTGGCAACGACCCATTACAATACAAAATATTATATTATATTCTAGTTGGGGTATCCCTCCCTATAGAGACACAGGACATGTTTTTACGTGGTCAACGGATATGGGTAAGTATCTGTCTTGCTGTCAGAGTCTATTTTTGCCATTTCTGGACGTTACGTATCGAACACGGGTCGCAATAGCCAATTAACCGTCAAATTTCTACATCAAATTACCCAATCATAAGCATTATAACCCCTGATGATCACCGGTTTGAGTTCGACGGGTAATGGCAAATACTTTGACAGTGTGAGCTCTCTCAAACGCAAGGATTCCAGAGAGTTGTTATACTAAATAGAGAGCGCCTTCAATGCCAGACTCTCGGAAGGTCGCGGTGTCAACATTAAAAAAAAAACCCAACATCACGGGGTTTTAGCGCTGCCAGATTTGGCGTTCAGACATCTGCAGGAGTTCCAAATTTGGTGCACTTTCTTCTTTTTCGTGATAAGGCGTTCTGTCCGTATTCAACTTCTTAACATATATGTAGGTATTTACTTGTTTTCAAACGATTTGCGCTAAATATTTCCTCTTCATTAACGAAACGAAAATATAATTTTCTTTGTGTTCAATACTCTAAAAAACGAAACTTTTTATATTTCTCCGGTTTTACTGTTCATATTTTATTATTGAACTATACAAAATAACAATTGAAAGAACTTCAATTATGGTAAATTTTTTACATAAAAACGTAACGTAATTATTTCAAAAGTACAAAGTAAGAAAATATATTTAATATATCTGTTAAACTCCCTTAAATTGTGCCGCTCGTTAAAAAAAAATATATTTAAATACAAAATTCAGAGCCATATTACAATACTTCGATCTCGTTTAGTTCTGAATGTCGCCAAGGCCTGCCAACTAATATTGGCGCATGAATGAATTGGCATTTCCACAAATCACGTGGTTTCAATGATGCACACACGGAAATCAGCATTTTTATTCCTCTATTTGTATCATTAATCTATGAAGAATTCCCGTTCGCCAAACGTACTGCCGAGTTACACATTTGTGAACGCTAAATGTAGCTCCAATTAATTCATGTATGGCGCAACAGCCGCACCATCTGCGAATGCGCGACACATGCATGTTCGAATAATGACTTATTTCCTTTTCATAACGATACTAAACTAAGGCGCGTGGGTAGAGCGGTTTCGAATATATAAGCAATATTAATGTGACATCAATTTTTTAGTAAGAGACCTCTTGCTGCCAAAATAATTCAATTTAAAATATGACTTCCTCTGAATATTGGTGTTGTTTCAGAAAATAATGTAATCTCTATTTTAGCTTGATGATTTTTTTTCTCAGTCTCAATATGTTGCTAACCTCGCATCGTTCTGCTGTCATAATGATTTTATGCTGCAATCACTGGTGTATATTTTGTTATTTAAAAGAGACGGCGACAATAACATCGTAGCCACGTGAATGAATGAATTATCCCTATTTGGGGTAAGGAAGTTTCCTTTTATCACTCTAAGGCAGCGTTTCTCAACCTTTCATTATTCGCGGCCCAGTTTTCAATCATAATTTTCATCGCGCCCCCCGCTTACAATAAAATGTATACAACAATAATGTATAATGAGTATTTTGGATTCTGTTTTTAAATTGTTTTTAACTAACTGCCAGAACAAGAGTAAAAGCGAGCCAACGTTGGCGAGAAACCACATCTGGCATTTTGCCAAGCGGGCGGTGAACAGATGAAGCGAATGAAAGAGGGGAAAATTTAAATATTATATTTGAAATGAAAGTCAAACAGGGAGATAACGTTAAAAAAATATGAAATTAGAAAAATTCGTTAATGAAAGTTAACCTGGACGGGGTGAGCTAAATTTAGAAACTGGGAATACATTTTTCGATTAATAAAAGAAATAAAACAGAAACACGACTAAACAAAAGAGAACAAAATAAGTAATGTTTGTGTAAGGGAATCCACACGACCGATACCGTCTCGAGCACGCGCAGAGCAAATGTTTCCTCATAGGAAGAAGGAAAATGTTTGATAATGCAAGTTTCAATTCCAGCCAGTCTCATTCGAGTTGATCCTTCTATCGCTATCGAATCTATCGTGAATGTGTATGTTATATATGTTTTCGTGTTAATTGCAATTCACCATATTGCATATTCACGCGGCAGCATATTTATGCAAACTCATGGATAAATTTTTAAGCGGAAGTAAGCGAGCATTAGACGATAGTCAAGCATCAACAAGTACACAGACGAGCGCGGTTCCGAAAATAAAATCAAGAAAATATTCTCAAGAATACTTAAATTTTGGGTTTAGTAGTACTGAAGTAAATGAAGAAGAAAGGCCCCTGTGTATCATTTGCTCAAAAATATTGGCCGCAGACAGCATGAAACCTAATAAACTTAAACGACATTTGGAAACGCTTCATAGTGAGTACGTCAACAAACCCAGATAATTCTTCGAATTAAAATCATATAAAAAGCAAAAAGCATTTTTTAAAGAAACTTTGTCTGTGAATAAAAAAGCTTTAATTGCATCTTACAAAGTTTCATATAAAATAGCCAGATGTAAAAAACCTCACGCCATCGGTGAAGAGCTTATTTTGCCAGCAGTAATTGAGATTGTAGAAACTATGTTTGGAGATAATTTTTCAAAACAATTGCAGTCCTCTTTTAAATGATACTGTTGCTCGTCGAATTGGTGATGTAGCTGAAAATGTACAGTGCCGGCTTTTCTCGAAGTTGAGTTGCGTGACAAACTGTTTTCAATACAGCTTGATGAAGCAACAGATAGTAATAAAGATGCTCATTTAATTGCCTACTTTCGATTTTGTGATAATATGTCAGTTGTAGAAGAACTACTTTTCTGCAAACCAATAGAACTCAAAACAACAGCGTTCGCATTTTTCGCTATTTTAAATGATTTTATGAACGAGGCAAACATAGAATGGAAAAATTGCGTCGGAATATGCACCGATGGTGCTCGTTCAATGTCCGGAAGATTCCAAAGTATACAAGCACTTGTAAAACTAAAATCGCCTCAATGCGTCTGGACACATTGCATGATCCACAGAAAAGCTTTGGCTTCGAAAGAAATGAGTCCTGGTCTGACTATTGTGTTAACTACGGTTGTAACCGTAGTAAATTATATAAAAATGAGACCCCTGAAATCGAAAATCTTTTCCGCACTTTGTAAAGACATGGGTTCAGTACATTCAGCGTTACTATTTTATTGCAAGGCGATATGGTTATCACGTGGGAAATGTTTGCAACGTGTTTATGAATTAAGAGAAGAAATCGCCATTTTCCTAGAAGAAAAAAACAGACCGGAAGCCGAAAATTTTCGCGATGGTTTATTTGTAATGAAATTGAGCTATTTGGTCGACATATTCGAGAAATTAAATAACTTGAATCTTCAACTCCAAGGAGCAAATACACATATGTTGGATACGAGTGATAAAGTTAATGCTTTTTGTAGAAAATTGGAATTGTGGAGCAGAAATTTAAAGCAAACAAACCTAACAATGTTTGCAAATGTGGATGATTGTACTAAAACTTACAAGGCTGAAGAAGAACAGGTAAAATTTGTTTTTGTAACCATTAAAAATCATTTAGCCATGCTGGCAAAGAATTTTAAAAAGTATTTTCTTGCTGACGACAAACTAATAGCAATTTACGAGTGGGTTAGGGATCAATTTCATAAGACTCCCGAAGGACTCTCAATTGATGAGAAAGAAAAATTCATAGACTTCACGACAAGTGGCGAAACCAAAAGACAATTTAGTAATAAATCACTATTTGAATTTTGGGCAGATGTAGAGGATGATTTATCTGCACTAAAAACAAGGGCAATTTGCATTCCATTACCATTTTCAACACCCTACCTTTGTGAAACTGAATTTTCTGCTGTGGCTTCTTTGAAGACAAAATATAGGTCTCGGCTAAATATAGAAACAGAACTGATAGTGGCTATTTCTAATATTAACACATCCTTCGAAAAACTTTGCTCTGCAAGGCGGGCCCAAGAAAGTTACTAATAATTATTAAATTTGTTTTTAATTTAGTATGTTTTGATTAAGTAAGTTTTTATTTAATAAATTGTTTTAATTTATTTGTTAAATATGTCGAAATGTATTTTGTTTTCTATGTGTATGTGTGCTTTCCTTTCAGTCAGTTAATCAATTTTTTAAAATAATATTTTCTCTTGGATATTCTCGCGCCTCCCCTCTAGTATACTCGCGCCCCCCAGGTTTAGAATCGCTGCTCTAAGGAGTATGTTCAACTCACTTTCATTTAACCATAAGAAGACGTAATGAAATCATATATTTTATGTATAATTATTATTTAAAAGAGCAATTAATACTAAAATAGTGGTACCAACTTTTTATTTAAATTTTTTTCTGAAAAACAAGTTGAATTGGCTGAATCCGGGACATACAGGGAGGAGATAGGGGGAAACCTTCTTGCCAGACTGAATATGAAGTATTGGCGATCGGTTTTCAAAGTTCTGGGCAGACACAGCTGCAGTGGGGTAATTGAAACAACTTGTGCATGATGCATATGGTGCATTGACACTAGGTAGCTGAGATGTCGTATTTGGGACAGATTTCCCGCCAAGGCGATTAACTACTAAATGTGGCATTCAAAAGCTTTGTTTATCTTTCTCCGTCTACGGTTGCATGGAAAAAAGCGGAGGTTTAAACGATAATTGGTTCAACCTCTTTAACTGCAACCGAAATTTTCGCACAAGCTGAGGAATCTACTGCTGGAAAGACAACGACGAACAAGGACCTCCGTGGCCCTGTGGATAAAGGCGTTCAGCTATGAATCAGAGGATTCTTAGTTCGAGCCCGATCGGTGGACTTACTAAGGAAAGTAAAAAAGTTGTGATCTTACGATGCAAGGGTTGCCAGCTTCGCTACAAAAATACTACAGCTAAAATACTAAGAAAACTCGAATTTTGAGTTTTGATGCAACATTTGACCACTAAATGGTATCTGTGGTAGCACGGTAAAATTGTGAAATCTACTAAATGTTGGTTATCCACTAAATGTTGGTTGCAGCTAAATGGGTACCACATTTTGGTGGAAAATCGTAATAAATTTTAACAGTGAAGTGAAGAGAAACACCGCTCATGATATTGTTATTAAAGGATTTTATTTATTTTTATTTGTTAGTTATGATTAGTAACGCTTTTGTTAAAATACAAATACAACGTTAAAATACGCAATAAAAATCCATCACATCTGAAGATGTTTCGTGAGATACATCTCCCTTCATCAGCAGAAAATGAAAAGTCTGTGTTTGCAATAAAATAGAAATAAAAACACAGAATGGAAAGTGTTGCCAAAGAACAAAAAACAAAAAACTATCTCAATCGGTTGGAGTTAACTATTATATGCCAACAAACGGGAAATACTGGGACAGCAAATGTTTCATTGACAATCGAATCAATATTGCTAAAGATCAATATTTTATTGCACACACTTTTCATATTCTGCTGATGAAGGGAGATGTATCTCCAAAAACATCTTCCGATTTGACGGATTTTTATTGCGTATGTTAACGTTGTATTTTAATATTTCTTAACATAGTGTTCTATAAGACGAGTTTTTGCCTTATATTAATACTTTTACTTAGGATAGGGCTATTATCAGGGTAGGGCTATTATCAGGGTAGGGCTATTATCTAACTATTATGAGGGTTAAGGATGACCCTTTGCGTAGGGTACGTAGGAATAATGATTAAACTGTTGTACATATTCTCTGTGAATGTGACTTCTTCTCAGCCCATAGGTTCGAGCACTTGGGACGTCACTTACTTGAGCCTTGGGAGCTCCAGGATATCCCTGTTAGATCATTGCTGAATTTTGCTCCAGCTACGGATCTCTTTTCTTAAGTGATCGAAGATTTATATAACTTCCAAAGGGAAAGTACAATAGACCTCCGGTCTCAGTGCCTGCTCCAACTGGAGCCCCCATTCTTAAGTCATAAGTCATAGGATAGGGCGCCGTGGGCAAATCTTAATTAAAAAAAAAAAACGCGCCGCGACTCGAAAAAATTTGGGAACCAAACCTCAGCCTTAAACATTCCAAAACAAACAAATTAAGAGAAGAAAAGCCAAGACTGTGTCATCCAATATGCTGTTCCGTTGGGAGCCCAGCACACAAAACTAAAGGCCGTTTGGTCCATGTTACGCAGTAAATGGTCATTTGTAATCATCAGCAGCCAGGGGGACCCCCCAATGATAACGCAAGTGGACTTCCAGCCAAACATTATCGGTTTGTCATTTGTTTTCATTTGGTAAGAGCCGTGAGCGATAATGGCTGGAACCTGTAGGTTCGCTTGGGAATTCTTGAGAGTGGTTTCTTGTTGAAAGGTTATATAAAAATAATATTTATTGGGGTGGTGTTGTTTTAAATTGATTGGTTTTTGTCTTCATTTATTTATTAAAGTTGTCGTTATAGTAAAAAAATAATATATTGAATTATTTAGTTACAAACAATGATTTGATTGTAATTTTTGTTACCTAATAAATTAAAGAAATTGAATTAAAAATATAGACTAGCTGAAATACCCGTTCTACGCACGAGAAGGAAATAAGTTACAAAATAGATACAAATGCAATAATTGTAAGCGACATAAATAATATTCTTAATTTGTCATCCATCAGGGGAAACGAAATAAAGTATTAAAAGTTCCAATTTGTAACGAAATTTTATTTGCAAGTTCCCGCAAGAACTAAAGAGATTATTATTATGGAGAAGTTGTCTGTACAATAATAATATTTGTATGGGAATATGTATATACACATACGTTACTCCCGTTGATTAACATCCATACTTTAACCTTTAGTAACAATCCCAGAAATTTAAAGATGAACAATTCTTATAATTGTGTAATAATAACTATTATAAGAAAGGCGAAATTTTTATTTATTTGGCTATATTTCTTATTTATTTGACGACATTTAGTCATAAGCCAATCAGATTGCTCCTCATAGCTTACATACTATTAAAATTTTCCATTGTTTCAATTTTGAAATATTGTATTGTTACATGTTCTCTATGTTAATCCTATGGAAAAGTTTTAAAAAAATCGTTATATTGGCAGTTCGAGTTCGAATTCTTAAAAATCCTTTCGTATTGCATCTCTACGGCCCAAGATGAATCTGTGCTCCAAATGTCAGCACTCTAGGTCTTTTAGATCTGTAGATACCCAAACTAACGTCGCTACCAACATCGAAAAAGGGCTTTTACACCCCTTTAAATACGTTCGATCGGAACAAAAATAGCTTACTTTTCCTACTTAAGTCTTAAGGAATAACAACGTTGTAAAATTTCTTCTCAATAGGTATACGGGAAGTTGGAGAATTAGTGATGAGTGAATGAATGGGGTTTTTCGCATTTATATATAGAGATGTTTAAAAAAAATGCATATGTAACTTTAATGGGGATTTTTTCTTTATTGCAGATATCACTATAGTTTTTTTTCATTTAAAATGTGTGCAAAGCATATTAACATAATAACATGGTCAAACATGTCTATACTTATATACTTTTCCTTTTTAAAAACAAAACAATTATAAAAAAGTTACTTTTTTATTTTTGATATAAGACAATAATATATTAAAAGAAAAACTATATTTTTGCATTTTTATACAACAAAAGAACATGTTTAACAAACTGTCTTAAGGGAGACCCGAGACAATAATTCTAATTTGTTTATTAACGAATTCAGAAATGCAAATTTTTTAAAAATATTATTGGAACATATTTTTCTGAACAATAATTAAATTAGCCCTATTATTACATACGCAGCCCCCATATGGGCCTTTGCCTGTAAAACCAGACTTGATAACTTTGACAAATTCCAAAGAAACCTACTGAGAATCTACATCACGAGGTCCAAATGGTTCGTACGCGACGTGGACATAGCCAGCTCACTGTATATGCCCTTACTTCTTCAATTTATTGGAAAGCTAGCCACTAGATTCTATGGATCAATGGACCATAATGACAATGAAGAGTGGTCTATGATCACACAGATCCCTTACATATTCACCGTCCAAGGGCGGCGCTCTTGCTAGCAAGTTAACTCTCGTAAATCCTTGGCAACCTTCTGTAAATAAAATTATGTAAAGAAATGAAAGGAATTAAAAAAAAAATATTAAGAAATCACAACCTGCCAAATACTCCTCCTGTTTAACTGTTTTGCCAGTTGATAGGACCCTACCTTAACCGAGATGCCCCCTTCAAAGTTCCTATTCGCAAAGGTAAACTTCATTTATGTAGCCTAGAGCTAATGTTATGCTAAATTACTTGCCATACTGGAGGCGAAGGCTTCTCCGGAGCCACGACCTTCGTATACCCTCGAGACTCAGCAATAATCAAAAACAAAAATATTGTTTTTAAAATTTATTTTTCTTATTTTTTTACGATTTTTAAGCTTAAATAGGTTTTTTTTTAATAAACACTAGTCCTCCTTCAATTTTTGAATTTTTAAATTTTTTTTAATTGATCAAGTAAAGTTAAGATATGTACTATATACGTATGAATAGACTTTTGCATATTTGGGGTTTAATAGTTTTCAAGTACTTATTTTAAGTTCAAAACTTAAAAAATACTCAACTTTTTATGTTTAATAATCGTAAAAAAAAAATTATAACTTAATTTAAAATCGCTATTCATACGTTTATAAAACAAATATTATAGCTTCAAAAACTATCAACAATGTAGTTTTAAGTTAGTTAGTTACAAAGCCTTAGCATTTTAAACGTGACCGAAATGTAAAAAAATATTTTGAGTAAATGACGATTGTTGCAGACAAAGAGTGTGTAGAAAGATGATGAATGGTAAATAAACATCTAAAAAAAATATGTTCTGTTTCTTTTATAGTTTTGAAATTTTGTACACACCTTCTTAAGTATGTATAGAATCGTTTTATGAAGGAAAAAAAAATTACATTTTTTCGGAATTTGGGGCTTGGGTAAATATTTGAACAAAAAATCTCCAATTTCATTGGTCAAATTATATTTTTTTAAAAACCCTAAAAAATATATATAATCTATACTAATAGTAACCCCTAACTAATATTAATAGTAAGCTATCCTAATCCTTAAATACAATTTAAAGTAATATGTTTGGAAATACACTGTAGCAAATTTGGAGCAGTTTTTTCAAATACATATGATTTCATATCAGTTTAAACTTGACCAAACATGGAAAAAGTCATTAAAAAATGAGTTCAAATTTACGAATTCAGGCAATTTTATACTAAAGCTTAATGTAGATTTGAAAAATAATTAGTTGGTTTTACTTAACGTAGAAATAGAATTTTAGTGTCGTTCGATTAAAAAATAAAATTATCTATTTTTAAAGTAATAAAATATGTTTGGATTTGTTTGATGATTATGTGTCCTATACCTCCATAAACATAATTACAGGATACATTTTTATATTTCCAAATTGGAATTTTTCGCTCTCAATATACGATAAACATGATTCATAAACTGCTAAGCGGATTGATATATAGAAGTTCATAAATACGGATAATAAATTCCGAACATTTCCTTAAGTCAAATGTTTAATTTTAATCCATTACGATAAATATTCTTCCAAATATCGTTAAAGCAATATTCATTAACAACACACAGACCGTCTATGTATTTTTATATATACATAGACTATGTATATTTATATATACATACACTATGTTTATTTATATATACATAGACTATGTACATTTATATATACATGGACTATGTATATAAATACATAGACGGTCAGTTTTAGGTATTTGAGTTTTTTAGAAATAGTGTACGAAAAATGGGCTACGGGTCTGTTTGTCTGTACGAAAAATTCCAATTTGGAAATATATATATATACAAGTAAAAATATTGAAAGACTAGCAAGAGTATACATTACAAAAAAAGATACATGCCACAGTGTTCCCCTCTCTTCGTCAAGGAGGCCGAGAAGAACAACAAAGGCTAGCAGGTGTTTCTGATGGCTAAGCGTAAAATATATCCGAAACTTAACCAGACCTCCGACGCCTGCTGAAGCAGAAAGGCAACAAACCAAATAAAAAGCAAAAATGAACTACGAAATCAGACAACAAACGAAAAGCAAACACCCCACACGAGAAGAATAACGTTGCCAAAATGCAAAATAAAAGACAACAAACATAAAATTTGTAATAAGAATAAACAATTTAACAGGACGTAAAACAAAAATTTAACAAGACATAAAACAAAAATTTAACACACCAAGGCATTTGCATCCGCTACACAAGGATCAAGGATTGAAATTATAAAACCGCTAGGGAAACCATATATATATATATATATATATATATATATATATATATATATATATATATATATATATATATATATATATATATATATATATATATATATATATATATATATATATATATATATATATATATATATATATGTATGTATGTATGTATGTATGTTTGTATGTATGTATGTTTGTATGTATGTATATGTATGTATGTATGTATGTATGTAGTATGTATGTATGTATGTATGTATGTATGTATATATATATATATATATATATATATATATATATATATATATATATATATATTATAATATATATATATATATATATATATATATATATATATATATATATATATATATATATATATATATATATATATATATATATATATATATATATATATATATATATATATATTCGCCAACTATGACAACCCTACCCAAGTTAAAAAAAGAAAAGTGCGCACATAAATTCATAAAAGTATTTTTTAAACTCCTATTATAAAAGGGATCGGGAGATGAATTTCTTATTTATTTTTTATATGGAAATACAAGAATTCCTTTTTGTACATTTGGGAGTACCCGGTTGCAAAATATATAAGGGTTGGGGAAATGGCCTTCCTTCTCTCCCTTCAAATATAAATGGTCTCATTTACTTTCTAAGATACAGATTTATTGTTATTCACAATAAGAATCGTCAAGAGAGAATGGGGGAGTCATGTTACAATACAGCGAAATGGCGCGCTTTTCTAAGGGGACTTTCGCTTTCCAGATCGATTGTTATTGGTCCCTGATTGTGAGTTTTCACTGTCACACCCTACCCCAAAGTCCCTCTATAAAATATATTCTTGATGTTCAAGCATTAAAAAGGTATTATGACTTATTTTGACATAGGTTATGTTGATCTAAAAAATTAACATTGCAGTTGAGATACACAATGCCGAGTCGGCGACGTATCGAGATATATCCCGTAAAAAAGGCGCCATAACAGTACCTATCGTGAAATTAATTACTGCGCACCATAGCAATGTGGCTTATTGTGTCAGCCTTCGGTCTCGTAAGAGCCAGGCTTTTAAGCATGTAACTTCCAAAAGGAAAATCCTGTTCACTCTCAAAAAAATATAACTCTTATTAAAATTTATATTTTAGAAAAACTGGTAGTTTATTTTTTTATTTTCAAAGGTTATTATGAATTTCTTTATTATTACGAATTAAAAATAATATTTAACATTACGAGTTTTTGGTGAAGCAGTATATTTTAAAATGTATGGCGTTTTAATATAGACTGGTTAATTATACAATAACATTGCACTTGAGATATACAATGTGCTATTGCAGGCAGTTCGAGATCTGTCCCATAAGGAAGAACCAATAACACTATTTTATCGTGTCTGCTTTTCTTTTCGCAAAAGCCAGAATTTTAAATACAAACTATAAAACAAACTAATTTACATGTATAGAAATGAAAAAAATACTTTAAAATATTGTGTTTTAGAATAAAAAAAATGGCGGCCAAACACAATATTATAAACATAATATTATAAATAGAATATTATAAACACATTATTATAAACACAATATTTCAAACACAATATTATAAATACAATATTATAAATTGTGAATACAATATTTTAAACATAATATTATAAACAAAATATTTTAAATACAATACTTTAAACACAATATTATAAACACAATATAACAAGCAAAATATTATAAACAAAATATTATAAACAGAATATTATAAATTGTGAATACATTATTATAAACACAATATTATAACTTGTGAACACAATATTATAAATTGTGAATATAATATTATAAACACAATATTATAACTTGCGAACACAATATTATAAATTGTGAACATAATATTCTAAATATAATATTGTAAATTGTGAACACAATATTATAAATTGTGAACACAATTTTGTAAATTGTGAACACAATATTATAAATTGTGAACACAATTTTGTAAATTGTGAACACAATATTATAAATTGTGAACACATTGTTATAAACACAATATTATAAATTGTGAACACATTGTTATAAACACAATATTATAAATTGTGAAAACAATATTATAAATTAGAAACGTAATTTTGTAAATTATGGCTATATGAATTGATAAGAAATACTTTAATTTAATAGAAAAAATTTTACTTTCAAGTTTTGTATCGTTTGTGTTTTTTTGTTGATTAGTAGAAAATTAAAAAAAAATTAATAAAGAAAGAGATTGGATGTAAATTTTATACCATATAAAAACGCTTTATCTTAACAGACATTGGCCCTGTCATTATTATTTTTTTAGAAATCACCAGTTAAAGCACTGATTAAAAATGAGTTCTCTAAAAGCTCTGTTAAAGGTTGTAAATTTCAGTTTCCAAATTAAAGGACGTTTAATCAAAACGTATTTTGTCCAACACTTCAAAAAAGAGACATTAATATATTACTGAATTTGCTATCAAACTAAAATACTTAATTAGTTCAAAATATATTAGGTTCCAGAGAAATTAACTTTCAAAAATTTAAATTTGGATAATGCATTTAGAAAAATGTATTTTCGTTTTCCCACAAATTGCCTCAGTGGAACATAATACAGTTGGATGATACGGTCCTCAATTATCTTTTAAATATTCGTGAAAAGATATTGTAAATTTGAATATATTTATTACTTTATCTAGTACATCTTTTTTATATCTTTATACTTGTATTTCAATTTCGCGGTAAATTAATAATTATTTTTATTATATATAAACCAAGTTACTGAAACTTTACTGGGAGTAATAATTTTCATTAAAGCATTTATAATTTAAAAATATAAAAATCTATATAATTTGATTAATACTTTCGTTTTAAGTTATTAAGTTCGTTTCGATTGATTAATTTTTGTCGGCGGCCAATTTCTAATCCAACGTTCTTTTATTGTTATGTCTCACGTAACCCACCTGGTCGTGTTCCTAGAAAACCATTTTATTCTGTTTAACAACAGTAATTTTCTTAAAGAATATATTTATCGTTCTATTTAGAGAAAAGAAAACACACGTCAGTTGCATGATTTTTTTACCTGGAGGACTTATACTATACCCACTAGACTTGTGCGATGTTTCGAGAAAAAATCGAAGTTCCGGAAGGAAAAGAAACATCGTGTTTTCGATCAGTAATATTCGATTTGACGATTACTCGATTTAACCATAATTCGAAAGAGCATTTGCATATTTAACAAAATATTTTGATATAACGTAAATTCAATATAATCAAAATTTAGTATATCGGAAATATTGATATACCGATATATCGGAAATATCGATATGTCAATGATATGTATATATCGGAAATATCGATATGTCAATGATATGTATATATCGGAAATATCGATATGTCAATAATATGTATATATCGGAAATATCGATTTATTATAAGCATTCATATTTCGTAAATATCGATTAATCTGAAAACATCGATGGTTGACTGGCGATTAATCGCACTGGACAAATGTCACTATCGCTCAAGCCACATACTCAAAGTAATTACGTTATAAAGACATGAATACTCGGTAAGTTTTTTATAATCGCCATATTCAGAAACATCTAATATTACAACTGTTCGAAATGTTATATTTTAAAGTACTGAACTCAGAATAATCATATTTAAAAAGTCGGAATATAGAAATGAAAGAGGAATCATTATATTCGTACTTCCAATTCATCCACTTGTATTTTATTAGCATTAATATATTATGCTATTTTCATTTTTAAATAATGAAATGAATTACGTAAATTTACGATAGGACTGCCCCATTGTTTAAAACGAAAAATAATATTTTGCATATTTATTAACTGTAGCAAAATAAGTTTTAAGTTTGACATATATTTTAACATAACATTTTGACAATTCAAATCCCAATTATAAACCGTACTAAATTGGGGATTTACATTCATTTTTTTTATATTCTCAAATTAATGTCGGCCACTTTCTTTCTAAGTTAAGTAATAAATTGTTGTAAGTTTTGTTGAATTTATTAATTGGAGTACTTTAGAGGTTTGAAATGTTTCATTTGAACTTTAAATTAATAGGTTTGGTTTGGTTCATTAACGATTATGAACGATTATTAACGATTATTCCAAGTCCGATTACCAATATTTTACGTAAAATTCCAAAATGCAAAAAAACACGTTTATTTCGTTAATTCAAAGATATTTTGGTTTGTTGGTTTGGTTAATTAAAGTAGCACTAGCTGCGCAGTGGGCTATTCAAAGATATTTTGGAGATTTAAAGTTGACTATTATTTTAAATTATTCTTTGCAGAGACCCTGTTGCAACAGAAAATCATATACTCTGTTAAAAATTATTACGACCTTGCACGAAACTTTGGTACCCATTTAGCAGCGACCAACATTTGATGCTTGGTTTCACCATTTTACGGTGCTACCACGGATGGTTTAGTGGTGAAACGTTGCACCAAAACTCATAACTCAAAATTCAAGTTTTCTTAGTATTGTAGTAGTAGTATTTTTGTAGCGAAGCCGGCAGCCCTCAGATTGCAAATGACAATTTTGTCACAGACCGGGTCATAACAAGGAATCCTCTGATTCATAGTTGAACGCCTTTATCCGCTGAGCCACGGGGTCCATGTTCAGAGTTGTCTTTCTTTGAGTTGCTTGTTGATGTAGTGACAGCGAAAATTTCGGCTGCAGTTAAAGAGGTTGAACCAATTATCGGTGAAACCTCCGCCTTTTTTGGTTAAGGATTTTTGGTTCAACCTATATTCCACCATAATATGGTGTAGATATCTGTTTATCACCAATATATGGTACATCGTTGAACTAAACATTTTTAACAGTGTACTAAAAAAAATCATATTTAAAAAAAAATATCGGTTGACATTTCACCAAGTGGTCGCCCAGTTTCGCCAAGTGGTCGCCAAGTTTCGCCAAGTGGTCGCCAAGTTTGTAGTAGTTGATGTAGAATTACGAACGAGTTGGAAAAAAATTTATTAATTAATATAAATTTTATACTTATTAGAACTTTTTGAAGTTGGTGCCAATTTACAAAAATCATACCTAAAATTTGGTGCCGATTTCAAAAAGGTTTAATAAGTATAAAATTTATATTAAATAATTCAATTTTTAACAACTCGTTCGTAAAATTAAAAATTATTTTTTACTTTTTAACTCATTTTCTTTAAAGTCGGTTTTCCTTTTTTCTAGAACAGTGGTTCCCAAAGTGGGTTCCACGAAAAAATTTAGGGGTTCCGCGTGACAAATTTTATTTGATTAAAAAAAATACGAATGGTGTTTAATATATTCACATTTTCCTCGGAAAGTTTACCATTCCATGGATTATGAAAATTTGATTGCATTGAGTTCGGATACACAATTAGAAGCCAAATTTAGAACAGTTTCATTAACAATATTCTGGTGTATTCGATGAATATCCAAATTTAGCAAAACAGGCTATTCGAATTCTATTGCCGTTTGCAACCACTTATTTGTGTGAATCTGGGTTTTCAAAATATGTAGCGACAAAAACCAAATATCGTAACAGATTTGATGCTGCCTGCACCAGATATGCGAGTTCAGTTATCAAACCTAACGCCCGATTTTAAGATAATCATGGAATCAAAGAAGCAGGTGCATTCTTCACATTAAAGATTTTCCATTTATTTTAGTTTATGTTTTGTATTTTTATTAATTATTTCTATGATGATTTTTTTTTTTTTTTAGTTTTGCTTAATTAAATAAAATTTGAAATACCAAAATAATACTTGTTTCATATAATATCAGATATTATATTTTGAAAAGTCGTTGATTAAAAAATATTCAGGGTTCCGCGATCATTGGCAACAAATTTTGGGGTTCCACAACCAAAATAGTTTGGGAACCACTGTTCTAGAAAGATTATTTTATTCTTATAAAGGATTTTTGGTTCAAACCAGATTCCACCATAATATGTTGTAGACCCCTGTTTTGAACCAAGGTACGGTACATCATTGAACTGAAATTTTTATCAGGTATATGATTGCGGGGTGTGACAGGGTTGCATCTTATAACAGTTTATATGATATAATAAGTGTTTAATTACTATTTTTAAAATTTATTAAAAATACAATGCGAAAGCTCCGCAAGAAATCCCACAATACCCCACATAAAATCCACTCTAAATCATAGAGTAATAATACAAATAGAGGAATAAAAATGCTGATTTCCGTGTGTCCATCATTGGAAATGCCAATTCATTCATGCGCCAATATTACTTGGCATGCCTTGGCGACTTTCAGAACTAAACGAGATCGAAGTATTGTAATATGGTTTTGTGTTTAATTTTGTATTTAAATATCGTTTTTTTGAACGAGTGGCACAATTTAAGGGAGTTTAACAGATATATTAAGGAGATTTTTCTTACTTTGTAGTTTTGAAATAATTGCATTACGTTTTTATGTAAAAAATTTACCGTAAGCAAAGTTCGTTCAATTGTTATTTTGTATACTTCAATAAGAAAATATGAACAATAAAACCTGAGAAATATGAAGAGTTTCGCTTCTTCGAGTATTGAACACAAAGAAAATATTTACGTTTCGTTAATGAAGAGGAAATATTTAGCGCATATTGTTTGAAAATAAGTAAATTCGTACATATATGTTAAAAAGTTGAATACAGACAGATCTCCTTATCACCAAAAAGAAGAAAGTGCGCCAAATTTGAAACTCATGCAGATGTCTGAACGCCAAATGTGGCAGCGCTATAACCACGTGATGTTGGTTTTTCTTTTCAATGTTGACACCGCGGCCTTATGAGAGTCTGGTATTAAAGGCGCTCTCTATTTAATATTACAACTCTCTGCTCTAAATATTTAGACCACTCGGCAAAATAACAAATCCATAACATTTCAATAATAACCCTTAATAACCCAACATCACTAAACAGCATTTCGTAGTAAACATCACAAGCCTGTTCATTCATTCTCTTTCCCCTATTTGATAACTATTTCTATTTAGATAGTTCCTCATTCCTTCAGGTAGGAAAGTTTTCCCAGCAATTACAACGAATGGAGATCACTGAGAGCACCTAATGATCCTCATCCACTTGCATTTATCCGTTCACTCCCGTGCCAGACAAACAGCGTTTGCCCCCAGTCCACTGGCTTAGTTTGCTTAGTTTGTTTTCCTTCTTCCTTATGCTAAGAGATAAATCGTTTGGTATAGAAGACAAGTTTTCTGGGTTATTCTGCCGATATATCTGTTTAGGGTTGTTTGATGAAACATGTTTGTTGTGTTGATGAAACATGTTTGTTGTTTGATGAAACATGTTTGTTGTTTGATGAAACATGTTTGTTGTTTGATGAAACATGTTTGTTGTTTGATGAAACATGTTTGTTGTTTGATGAAACATGTTTGATTTCTGAAGGTTTTTTTTAGATTTGTTTGATAGAATCAGAATAAGTGAGTTCCGCCTCAAAACGTGAACTGCTTCACTGCTAAAAATAGATACTCAGAAATAAGTAAAATGTACTCATGTTTGAGTACATTCGATGCTCATCAAGACAGAAATATCTGTTTAGGGTTATGTGTATTGTTGTTTGACGAAACATGTTTGATTTCTAAAGTTTTTTTAAGATTTGTTTGATAGAATCGGAATGGGTGAGTTCCGTCCCAAAACGTAAACTGCTTCACTGTTAAAAATAGGTACTCATAAATAAGTAAAATGTACTCATGTTTGAGTACATTCGATGCTTATCATGGCAGAAATATCTGTTTAGGGTTATGTGTATTGTTGTTTGACGAAACATGTTTGATTTCTAAAGTTTTTTTGAGATTTGTTTGATAGAATCGGAATGGGGGAGTTCCGTCCCAAAACGTGAACTGCTTCACTGTTAAAAATAGGTACTCATAAATAAGAAAAATGTATTCATGTTTGAGTACATTTGATGCTCATCATGGCAGAAATATCTGTTTAGGGTTATGTGTCTTGTTGTTTGACGAAACATGTTTGATTTCTAAAGTTTTTTTGAGATTTGTTTGATAGAATCGGAATGGGAGAGTTCCGTCCCACAACGTGAACTGCTTTACTGTTAAAAAAGATACTCAGAAAAAAGTAAAATGTACTCATGTTTGAGTACATTCGATGCTCATCATGGCAAAAACATCTGTTTAGGGTTATGTGTCTTGTTGTTTGACGAAACATGTTTGATTTCTAAAGTTTTTTTGAGATTTGTTTGATAGAATCGGAATGGGTGAGTTCCGTCCCAAAACGTGAACTGCTTCACTGTTAAAAATAGATACTCAGAAATAAGTAAAATGTACTCATGTTTGAGTACATTCGATGCTTATCATGGCTGTAGTTCATAATTTTTAATTTGTGAAAAAGGCATATACGCAAAAATGAGTTAAATGATTAAAAAGAACAGATGCTAGCCGACATAGACTGCCTCCATAAATCACATAAAAGCAAGACTTAAAGTGATCTGAACCAGGAACCTCAGTCTAGAGCCTTATTCGTTAAACTGCAAAGGCGCCGTGAAGAAGATAAAAACAGAAATAATGATAAAAATGCGTTACAAAATAATGGGAAGTAAGATAATTGAGTCGTAATAACATTTATGCAATGTACATTTATGCAATCGACATGAAATAACGTTCACAACTATCTTCTGAACACCTATTTTAAGTTTGGAAGGTCGCTTTGTTAAGATGGCTTGAACAGAAGCTCATATTAGCAATATTAAATCACGCTGCTCATATTTGAGAAAGTCTGATTACTTATATTTGAGTACGTCATTGCTCATTTACGATGTAATTGTACTCAAAGAAAAACGAGTAGTTTCAAATACCCATTTTAGTAATTGTTTTTCACAGTTTTTTCAAATTAAAATTGAGCGGTTTGATGTAAAAAGGAGGTAGCTCCAATTATTCAAGTTTGAAGAAAGTCGTAAAAAACTTTGAAAATTCAAAATTCCTAGTCGTGTGAAGATATTCTTTTTGATCAATCTTCTTAATCGTTCCATATTATGACAGTATTTACACTCAAAAATATATCTTCCAGATGACATGGAATATGTTGGATTGTTGGAGCTACCTCTTTCTTGCAACCAAATAGATGCTCTGTCTACCTCTATGAAAAATAGTTCACAAAAAATACAATTTACTGTAATATTATTTTATTTAAAGAAACTTCAATTGAAATATAGTATATAACTTGCATTTAAAAATAGAAATTACATTTTTAATGAAGCTACATCTTTCTGGTACCAAACGAACAAAATTTTTTTTTACCACAAGATAGTACATGTAACTCCAAATTCTCCTAGGTTGGAGCTACATCCTTTTTGCAGAAAACCCTTCAATTATGTTTTTCTTTTTATGGCAAACATACAATCACCTTTCACAAATATGAATTTAATTTATTTAATAAATATTCTTAGTAAAAATAAATTCTATTGTTACAAGTCTACAAAATCTTATGACAATACTTCCTTAGATGGACATGGTTCATAATATTAAAAAAAAATGAACACAACCCAAAGCAAGAAAAATACATTTATTGAAACCATTATACCATATTTTTCCGCATGATGTATAATAGAATAAAAAGACACCAAAGCAAAGAAAATATACCAAAGAACAATGGATAGAAAAAAACATTCTATTTTAATATAATAAAAAAATCCGCCAACCTTATAAAAAAATATCGCCAAATCTCACTATCACGTGCGTTCATGATATTTCAAGATTCCACTATGTAATCAATATCAATGTTTGTAGCTGAGTTGGTTTAAAGCAGTGGAATCCTCTCTTTTCAATTCTTTTGAGATTCATTTATCCTCTGGCGTTCTCAAATACTTAAATTCACATTTAATACATACCAATCATTTTATTTTTTTCCTTTGTTCAAATAAAAAACGGTTGCATTTCGTTTTGAGGCTTCAAGATATTTTTTTTGTTTAAAAATAAAGTTTTAAAAAACCTCTATGCACGTGTTTTTGTGTTAGCAAAGTAAATATATAGAGCATTTGATTAACTAGAAAGAGAAGCTTTGTTTATATTTGCTTTCTATTTTCAATTTTGTAGTAGAGTTCCATTGTATAAAATAGTGCGTCTGCTTGTTGTAACTGACGTAAATCGACAAAAATTGGTGTTTCTTCATCCAAGTTGCATTCACTACACAATGGTAGTTTAATACACGTTCCTGTTGCATTATCCATGTCGAAGAATTGTTCTTGAATGTTATAATATGGGTAAACAACTTATTTCTAGAAAAAATATTATGTTTATTAATTGAATCTCCAGCTTTTCCACAACTGTAATGTTTGCGTATCTACATTTTGTGTTTACAATCATATACACTTTTTTAAAAATTGCAAAAATAATGCATGTCACAATATTATTTTCGTGTTAGTTTTCTTTTACACAAAATAAATACAAATGGCGTATTTTTAGGAAATTTTAAGTGTAAACGGTATTCATCTGCCTTTGCTTTATATATATATATATATATATATATATATATATATATATATATATATATATATATATATATATATATATATATATATATATATATATATATATATATATATATTATATATATATATATATATATATATATATATATATATATATATATATATATATATATATATAATATATATATATATATATATATATATATATATATATATATATATAATATATATATATATATATATATATATATATATATATATATATATATATATATATATATAAAGCAGTGGAATTGGTTGTATAATATATATATATATAAATATATATATTATACATATTATTAGAATATATGTATAATATATATATATAATATTAGAATATATATATATATATATATATATATATATATATATATATATATATATATATATATATATATATATATATATATATATATATATATATATATATATATATATATATATATATATATATATATATATATATATATATATATATATTATATATATATATATATATATATATATATATATATATATATATATATATATATATATATATATATATATATACATATATATATATATATATATATATATATATACATATATATATATATATATATATATATATATATATATATATATATATATATCTATATATCTATCTATATATATATATATATATATATATATATATATATATATATATATATATATATATATATATATATATATATATATATACATATATATATATATATATATATATATATATATATATATATATATATATATATATATATATATATATATACATATATATATACATATACATATATATATACATATATATATATATATATATATATATATATATATATATATATATATATATATATATATATATATATATATATATATATATATATATATATATATATATATATATATTATATATATATATATATATATTATATATATATATATATATATATTATATATATATATATATATATATATATATATATATATTATATATATATATATATATATATATATATATATATATATATATATATATATATATATATATATATATATATATATATATATATATATATATATATATATATATATATATATATATATATATATGTTATATTTACAGTGTACAAATATATATTAAGAAAAAAATAAATATTCTCCATTTGTAAAAAAATAATTCATCCAAATATTTTTTCCCCGCAATTTGACTGCTTTTTGTGTGTGGTGTTGGCCTTTAGGCTGCAGCCTATGCCTAAATCCGGCCCTGTACACAGTGGGGAAAGTTGGTTAGGGAAGGGAATACTATACCAGCAGCTGCCTTCGTAGTCGGACTGTGGTTCAATATTCCGTATCTTACCATCACATAAGCCCCAAACCGTCACCGATAGTCCGTTGTGATGATAGTTGATGCACCATCCAACCGATCAACACTATTTTCTAGAAATTAAACACTTTATTGAAAATGTCTTCTAAAAAAAACAACAACTGAAGAAATAACAACCTACCTTATAGTCCTCCTGTTCAACAGTTATGCCAGTTCGGACCCTATCTTAACCGAGATGCCCCCTTCAAAGTTCATATTCGCAACGGTAAACTTCATTTATGTAGCCTAGAGCTAATGTTATGTTAAATTACTTGTCATACTGGAGGTGAAGACTTCTACGGAGCCACGACCTTCGTAAACCCTAAAGACTAAACAGCGAATGACTTCGCAGGAGACAGTGTGAATTAATATTAAGTTACAATACTTGCAAATAAATCTCAAACATGATATTTTCCCTCGACAATATATCGCCAATAACATCTACAAATCCTATGACACAATTAAAAATCTATCCCGACACCGTTTATCACCGAAATAAGGAATAACAATAAACACTTTCTCACTTAACATCTGAAATAATAATAAAAAAAAAATACAATTACTTCCCATAAAAATAGAATAGCAGGCAAACAAAGCCGCAATGGGTGTTCCACCTTGTCGTAAGGATCGGTCTTTTCAAGAAAGGCGATACCAACATAAAAGCTTTTCATTAATTCCCTTTTCTCTTTCTCTGTCACGCACGTGAAATTAAGGAACTTCAGCCGTAGCACGCGATTGGGTTCTGCGTCTCCTGAGGACTCCGCTAGGTGGCACAGCACTCAATTGTCTCAACGTCCTGTTGAGTTCTGGTTACAGGGCAGGCAATTAGAAGGATGCGATTCGGACGAATTGATTATTTGGTAGTTGTCTACCGACGTGATTGCTGGGTGGGCTGTTGATCTAATGGTGTGAGAATACATTGGGTGTTACTTTGTTTAATATGTTTTAGTTGTATGCTTTCTTAAGGGGATAATACAGTTACGAACTTTCAAAAAATTTGATTTTCAGTTTAAAGCGTATGGGGTGTATGATATCATTAACTATCGTGTAATACTAAATTTTGAAAAATTTCACCATATTAATTTATATAACATTCAAAATTAAACAAAAGCGAACACCCCCTATTTTGTAAGCAGTCACTATTTGAATTTTTTAAAATTTAATTGCTTAAAATAAAGCTATAATTTCGTACACTAATCCTAATTAACTGTGAAATATTTGACCGCGAAGTTAAAAAAAATCAATTTAGAATTACATGTTGTTTTAATTTTTTACATTTTTGCAAGAAATGGTCTTTTCCTATCTTTTGGTTCACTTTTCTCAAAAAGTATATTTCCAAACAAAATGAACTTTCAATTTCATGTTCCATTAGTTTAATGAAAAATCTACATCTTAAGCCTAAATTTTAGTTGATTTACTGAAACAAAAAACATACGTGCGAATATATTATTACAAAATAAATAAAAATTCTACGTTTTCGAAAAAAATATGGTAATTTTTTTTCTAATCCAAAATTAAAATTAGATTCAGTAGTTTAATTACAATGTATCATAGATATAAAAAAAATTTTGGTGATTGTATATAGAAAACTGTTATAAAAAAGTGTACCATACAAACTTATTAATCTAAAATACCATTATAACCATTATAAAATTTCCTTTTTCATAAAAAGTATATTAAATGCAGAAAGTATTGTGATTGAATCATGTTAAATATGGTTTTCCCCACATGTACACACAATTTTATTCCAATTGAATTAATAGTATTGCAGTTGCACTGCTATTTAGAAGCACGCAAAATTATTATCCAGTTGCGTTCATCGCAAACAGCACAGTCTCCATGACTATAGTCAATGAATTAATTTTAAACGCAAAATCATGCATTTCCAAAGTAAATAAAGTACTACTCACTGTTGGATTTTCGCTTTTCCATAAAGAAAATTAAAAATTATTAACATTATTAAATTTGCTCTGACCAATCAAAGGTCGGGCTTTAATAAACATTTGTCTAACAGAAATTCTCCAGCTAAATTAAAAAATAAAATTGTACAGATTTTAAATATTTGGAAAAAATGGTATTTAAAATCCATTTCTGGTATTTTTTTAAAAAGTTACCTTTTTTATAAAAAGTATAGTAAATGCAGAAAGTATTGTGATTGAATCATGTTAAATATTGTTTTCCCCACATGTACAATTTTTTTTATTACAATTGAATTAATAGTATTATACTTACACTTATTTTTATAAGCACACAAAATTATCCAGTTTTGTTCATCGCACACAGCACAGTCTCCTAAACAAATGTCAATGAATTAATTTTAAATGCAAGAATATACATTTCCAAAGTAAATAAAGTAAAATTCACTGTTGGATTTTCACTTTTCCATTCAGAAAATTAAAGAATATTAACATAATTAAATTTGCTCTAAACCAATCAAAGGTCGGCATTTAATAAATATGTGGCAGAAATTTACATATCAAATAATAAATAAAAAAATAAATTTGTAAATATTTTAAATATTTGGAAAAAATGGTAGATAATATGGGTTTGTTGTTATTTTTTAAAATTATCTTTTTTTTAAAAAGTATAGTAAATGCAGAAAGTATTGTGATTGAATCATGTTAAATATTGTTTTCCCCACATGTACAATTTTTTTTATTACAATTGAATTAATAGTATTATACTTACACTTATTTTTATAAGCACACAAAATTATCCAGTTTTGTTCATCGCACACAGCACAGTCTCCTAAACAAATGTCAATGAATTAATTTTAAATGCAAGAATATACATTTCCAAAGTAAATAAAGTAAAATTCACTGTTGGATTTTCACTTTTCCATTCAGAAAATTAAAGAATATTAACATAATTAAATTTGCTCTAAACCAATCAAAGGTCGGCATTAAATAAATATGTGGCAGAAATTTACATATCAAATAATAAATAAAAAAATAAATTTGTAAATATTTTAAATATTTGGAAAAAATGGTAGATAATATGGGTTTGTTGTTATTTTTTAAAATTATCTTTTTTATAAAAAGTATAGTAAATGCAGAAAGTATTGTGATTGAATCCTGTTAAATGATGTTTTTCCTACATGTACACACAATTTTATTACAACTGAATTAATAGTATTGTACTTACACTTCTTTTTAGAAGCACAAAAATTATCCAGTTTTGTTCATCGCAAACGTCTCCATAACTACAGTCAATGAATTAATTTTAAATGCAAAATCATACATTTCCAAAGTCAATAAAGTAACACTTACTGTTTCATACAGTTCCAAAGTAAATAAAGTAACATTCACTGTTCTTAGATTTAACTTTTCCATAAAAAAAATAATAAAGAATATTAACATTATTAAATTTGCTCTTGACCAATCAAAGATCGGGCTTTAATAAATGTAACACCAAAAATTGCATTACAAATAAATTGAAAAATAAAATTGTAAACGTTTTAAATATTTGGAAAAAGGGGTAGATAAAAAACGTTTCTAATATTATTTTTAAAATTAAATTTTTATAAAAAGTATAGTAAATACCGAAAGTATTGTGATGGAATGATGTTAATTTTTTTTCTCCCTACATATACACACAATTTTATTACAACTGAGTTAATAGTATTGTACTTACACTTCTTTTCAGAAGCACACAAAATCATCCAGTTTTGATTATCGCAAACAGCATAGTCTCCTTAATTATAGTCAATGAATTAATTTCAAATGTAAAATCAAACTTAATCCCGTAATGAGAGATGTAATGAGATGAAGATTATTGATAATATAGTTTTAACGCACTGTAAACATTTTCTGGCCAAAAACTCGTTAGGAAATATTTATGAGGTTATTTCATTTCGTTTCTGTACATAAAGTTCTTGCAAAAGGCCATGATTAATTTGTATTTTAATTGATATGCAGACGTTCCGAAATTGCGAACAAAATTTTATAATTAAATGGATTGTGGAATCGGTAACACATTTTAAAGTCGATAGTGGGATTTATTTGATTAAGACCCTCGGAGATTCTTCAATGGACGCCCATCAAGAAGAATATTTAATGTCAAAATTAACAATAATAAACTTGATTACAATTTTAATGTAACGTTAATTATTTGCAAGGGAAGCTGTTGTTGAATAGTCAGTGATTATCCAGTCAATTTCCAATGTAAATAAAGTAAAATGTATTGTTGGATTTTGACCTTCCCATACATAATATTAAAGAATATTAACGTTATTAAATTTGCCCTAAACCAATAAAAAGTAAGGCTTTTATAAATAAATTGTGGATAATTTTTTACCAAATAAATTGAAAAATAAAGTGATAAATATTTTATATGTTTGGAAAAAGTGGTAGATAAAATGCTTTTCTGTTTTTCCAGCGTAAAGGATTTTACATCACGGGTAAAAAAAATATGAAAAAAAGTAATTTGATAATATTAAAACTCAAAACAATATTTAACAAGACATATAATTTAAAATCCTGACCCGTCATTTATAGTAATTGCTGGAAAGACAACTTTAGTCTGCATAATATCTCGCCATTATACTGTCGAAAGCAATTACACACATGTGCTATATTAAAGAATATTAACGTTATTAAATTTGCCCTAAACCAGTAAAAGGTAGAGCTTTTATAAATAAATAGTAGGTAATTACATTTCATATAAATTGAAAAATAAATTTCTAAATATTATAAATATTTGGAAAAAGTGGTAGATAAAATGCTTTTCTATTATTTCAAGATTAAAGAATTTTACATTATAGGTAAAAAATATGAACAGAAAAAAATTAATAATATTCAAATTCAAAACAATATTTAACAAGAGATATAACTTAAATCCTATTTAAAATCCTGACCCGTCATTTATAGTAATTTCTGGAAAGACAACTTTAGTCTGCATAATATCTCGTCATTATACTGTCAAAATCAATTACACACATGATCTGATAACCAGTTCTTTTAATACTCATATATACACCTCATTCAATTTAAATTTACACGTAGACCACAGACTTTTCCATTTTCTTTTACTTATCAGGCGTAAAAAGTTCCCTGTAACATAAAAGTTGAAAAGCAAATATTTTTTTTAGGGAACAGTAAAGTTTTAATGGAAATCAATCATCATCTTTTATCGCTATTACACTCTACTTTGAAGATACTTTACATTGATGCATTTTTTTAACCGAGCGTATTTGCGAATGTAAAAATTAGAAAGTTTTTTTACTTAGCAGTGTAAAAAAATGAAATCAATATACGTTACATTCAAGTTACTAATTCAATAAAAAAATGGTTCCATTTTTCTTTCTTTTTTACATTACTTTTTTTATGTCTATATAGTTATGATATATTATTAATAATGCAAATTATCCGCTTGAATTAAAACGATCAGTTTGTATGGTGGATAATTTATATGTTTGAAAGCGAAATATAGCAATATATAGAAACTAGCATAAACATGCGATAATTATCCCCCCACACACAAGCGTGATATTTGGCGACAATTATGAGTTTACTACATCGGAAACAACTTAAAACAGCCATTTTCAGATGGTGATGTACTCGGTTGAGTATATAGTCCTCCATACCGTGAAACTAACAGGCGATTCTTCGATCTGAAGTATTTTGTCGTGCTAATCCGACTATCAGAATATCTTTCCATTGTACACACCATGGTTTGGTTTGGTTTGGTTTGGTTAATTAACGTCGCACTAGAGCGAAGGAAAGACCCGGGATCACATACACATTCATACATGCACCTCGTTATTTTAGATTGGTTTTGTTTTGTTAATAAACGTCGCATTAGAGCTGCACAGTGGACTATTGGCGCGGGTTCGGGGTCAATCTCGAAGGAAAGACCCGGGATCACATACACATTCCCACACACATTCCCACATGCACATCGTTATTTTAGAACCATGGTCAGATGACGAGGAAACACCTGAACTGGCACCCAACGCCTTCAATAGACGTCGGGACTTTGGACCTCGATCAGATTTATCGTGCATCAGTCCCGTATACACGCCAGTATAATTTGTTGGATATTCTGGACGACTTTCTAGTATTTTTGTAGCGAAGCTGGCAACTCTCCGATCGCAAGATCACTACTTTTTTACTTTTCTATGTCAAGTCCATTTCCCGGATTCGAACCACCAATCCTCTGATTAGTAGCTGAACGCCTTACCAACTGAGCAACTGGGGCTCACACACACCATGGAGAAAGCTAAGTTTTCTTATAACTTTATTTAAAACCTAACAAATCGTACGCCATTGTATCCATTCATTAAATTCGTTAAACCTTAAATATCACTTATTTTATATACCGCATCGCTTAAACTATTATCATAAGTCAGCAAAAATTCCGAAAAACATGTAACTTGTAAATACCCCTTTAAGATTATTTTCCAAGTAAATTATCATTGAAAATAAATTAATATGTTAAATGAACCGAGTGAGTTTTATAGATTAGTCGGTTTCTTCAATGTGAAAGAGTATATGTAATGTTACAAATGACCTTTTATTATTGAAACAGTGGTTATTAAAAAGCAGTGATATTTCAGGTAGTCAAATCGGCTAGAAATATATAATTTAGAGTTGCTGCTCAATGCTTAGACGGTTTTCTTTATTTTTTTTTATGTGTTGAGTTTAGTTGGTATTTTGCCTCCTTTCTCCCCAACCCCAGACATACCAAACTATTTCCTATCCAAAAATTCATAAAGGTTTAACGCTTCTGCTCATTCATAGATGGCAGCATTGTCAACGGTTTGTTTAAAAAATGTGTTAAAAATTATTTTAAAATTATTTAAAAAAAAACTTTTATTATTTATGAGATGAACTTACGATTCATCACTGCTCCTGAAAATATTCTCATTATTATCTCTATCTTAACTTTTATCTCTTTACTAGATAAATAATATATATATGATTTTATGTTTTTACTTAATAAATCGTGTTCGCTTCTTTTTGAAATGAAAATTTACCAAACATTGCTACCACTGATCTCTAACTGTAACTTCTGGATAGGGCAAGAAATTTTGTTGACTTGAAGCCGACATGGAGGCCGCCATGATGTGGCCCACTTTTCTTGATACCGCAATATTTCGTATATTTTACATGTTAAAATACGCCGACATATATTACTTTTGGGTAATTTTTTAAAATTTTATTTTTAAACCCCACCCTCAATCTACTATTAAAATAGGAAGTCATTTGCAAGTCAAAGTAGAAGTAGTTAAAAAGCAACAGCAAAAACTATCTGTTTGGCAATATAAAAATTAATTCTATAAGAAGAAAATATAATATTTATATACATTTAATACTTCTACAATGACTTGGTAATAAAAAACACCACTAAATCATTTTTAAAAAAATGTTGGGACACAGTATGGCAGCTTTCGATTGGTTTCAAAGCGCCCGTAGAGGAAACAAGGTTTGAGCCTTCCAGCAGTTACAGTTAGAGTTCAGCGATTGCTACGTAGAGGGAGACAAGTATATGTTTAATCTGTCGCTGTTTGATGGTTCTCAGGCAGTTCGTAATGAAGTAGCTTAGAAAGTGGGATGCGAACCCAAGTGTTGTTCTCGTCATATGAGTGTGTTTCGAAATTTTAATAACGAGTTTTTGTATATATTTCGAAGCCAGAAGAAGAATGGTGACCGTTTATTGACTAACTTTGCATATTAAAAGTTATTAACATGCCCATGTCTCTTAGACAAATTAAGCTCAGATGTTGTCCTCGTCATCTAACCATGGTTCAAAAATACGAGGCATCGTTCCCGGGTGTTTCCTTTGAGATAGGCCCCAAACCGTCGCCAATAGCCCACTGTGCAGCTCTAGTGCGACGTTAATTAACCAAACCAAACCAAACTTAGACATATTAAACATTTTCATATTTTAACTTTTTTTCGGACGAACTGTAATCCTTCTAACTGTTTCAAAACATGATATAAAATAAGTGCAAATTTGTAACTATCAAAAGGCGTTGAGATCGCGATTCCAACAAAGCTTGGTTTTGTACACAATAAAGTAATAAAGTTTAAGTGCTTTGAAATCGAGTTTCGTATTGGAAGAAGGTTCGGTCTGTCGTATTAGATTGTGTTCTTTGATGGACATACTAATAATGATTGTTGTTTCTTGTTGTAAAGAGGGGAAAGAAGCACTATTAATAGCAGAATATAAAGCATTGCTGACCGGTTCTGCCCAGAAACCTGTATCCCAAGATGCATTGCGCAGATAGCTTCTTTTGTGAGATACTCTGCGTGTACTAGGTTGTAAGAATGTTTATTCTCTTTAAGGGGCCACAGGCAGAAAATTATAATATTATTTCCTAAGCAAAAATACTTCGCTGTACAATACGGAACGTAATGGCTTGAAGGTTTGGTTTGGTTTAATTAACGTCCCACTAGAGCTTTACATTGGGCTATTAGCGATGGTTCGGGGTATATCTCGAGGGAAAATACCGGGAACAATGCTTCGTATTTTTGAACCATTGTCAAATGACGCGGATAACACCTGAGATGGCTAACGACGCAACCTCAATGGGAGTAAGGACATTAGACCCCGATCAGATTTATCGTGCACCAGTCCCGTCTACACGCCAGTAAAATTTGTTGGATGTTCTGGACGACTTTCTAGTATTTGTTTACTTTTTTAATAATATTTTTGCACATATATTTATTTAATCTAATAAAACAACTAAAATTTAGCTTTAAAATATAGCTTTTACACTAAGCTAATGGTACATAAAATTTCAATTTCGTTTTGATTGGAAATATACTTTTTGAGAAAAGTGTACCAAAAGATACAAAAAGACAATTTCATGAAAAACTGTATAAAAAAAAGCAAAATCACTGGTAATTCTAAATTGACATTTTGGGTCTTTCCGTTTAAATATTTCTCAACTATTTAGAACCAGACAGTGCACGAAATATTAGTTTTATTTTAAGAAATTAATTTTTTTTTTAATTTCCAAATAGTGACTGCAGGGTCCAATAGTCCAATAGGGGCGAGTCCACTTCTGTTTGAGCCCCAGTTGCTCAGTGGATAAAGGCGTTCAGCTACTAATCAGAGGATTGGTGGTCCGAATCCGTGCGATGGACTTGACAAAGAACAGTAAAAAAGTAGTGATCTTGCGATCGGAAGGTTGCCAACTTCTCTACAAAAATACTAGAAAGTCGTCCAGAACATCCAACAAATTATACTGGCGTGTATACGGGACTGGTGCACGATACATCTGATCGGGGTCCAATGTCCTGACGCCTATTGAGGTTGCGTCGGGTGCCAGCTCATGTGTTGTCCTCGTCATCTGACCATGGTTCAAAAATACGAGGCATCTTTTCCGGGTGTTTCCTTCGAGATAGGCCCCGAACCGTCGCCAATAGCCTATTGTGCAGCTCTAGTGCGACGTTAATTAACCAAACCAAACCAAAACCAACCAATATGAGGCGGTTTGGTTTGTTTAATTAACGTCGCACTAGAGCATCACAGTGGGCTATTGGCGACGGTTCGGGGCCTATCTCGAAGGAAACATCCGGGAACGATGCCTCGTATTTTTGAATCATGGTCAGATGACGAGGACAACACCTGAGATGGCACCAAACGCAACCTCAATAGGCGTCAGGACTTTGGACCCCGATCAGATTTATCGTGCACCAGTCCCGTATACACGCCAGTATAATTTGTTGGATGTTCTGGACGACTTTCTAGTATTTTTGTAGCGAAGCTGGCAACCCTCCGAGCGCAAGATCACTAATTTTTTACTTTTCTGTGTCAAGTCCAATATGGGGCGAGTCCGCTGTTGTTTATATTTTAATTTTGAATGTTATATAACTTAATATGTGATTTTTTTCAAAAACTTAGTATCAAACAATAGGTAACGACATTATAAACCCCATACGCTATAAACATAAAATCCGACTTTTTGAAGATCTGTAACTTCACCATCCCCAGTTACCAACCACTAAAAACACTTCATAAACAAAACAAAACCCCTTAAATATACCCTCAAACCCAAACCACACTCCCCTAGTCAAACCCCACACCTAAAGCAACTCACCCCCCGAAAATTTGCATTCCAACGGCACCCAACCCCCAGAGAAACAGGAAACGTTTCGATGACTTATTCCCGACTCGGATCCCACTTAAAGCCTCTCGAATCCATCGCTTAAATCACTGGAAAGGTTAATGGAATTTCGAGAAAACCGCCGCAAAACCCATTTTAAGACGGGATATCCAAGTACCTCAAAGACGCTATGCGATGGTTTATATATATAAATGGCCCTGATGTGTAGAGTTAGACGGTGCGAGAGTTTACGGCTTGGCTGTTAACTGTCTCTAAAGAATGGTATGGGATATAGATGAATCGAATAACATTGTTAAAATATCCTTTTGAGTATAAACTTTTTTGACTTAATTCTGTTTTACATTTATTTTTATCTTTAATCTATTTTTTGGTCGTTGTTTTTTTAACCCTCTGACGGATAAGCAAAATTTCGAATCTGTAGGGTTGTTTTCACTACAGGATAGTTTAATTTATATTTCCAACACATTCCATTTTTTTTTTTATCTTTAATCTCTTTTTTTGTCATTTGTAACCCTCTTTGGGATAAGCAAAATTTCGAATTTGTAGGTTTGTTTTCACTGCAGGATAGTTTAATTTATATTTCCAACACATTCCATTTTTTTTTTATCTTTAATCTCTTTTTTTGTCATTTGTAACCCTCTTTGGGATAAGCGAAATTTCGAATTTGTAGGTTTGTTTTCACTGCAGGATAGTTTAATTTATATTTCCAACACATTCCATTTTTTTTTTATCTTTAATCTCTTTTTTTGTCATTTGTAACCCTCTTTGGGATAAGCAAAATTTCGAATTTGTAGGTTTGTTTTCACTGCAGGATAGTTTAATTTATATTTCAAACACATTCCATTTTTATTTTAATTTTTAATCTCGTTTCTGATCGTTTTTTAAACTCTCTGAGGGATAAGCAAAATTTCGAATCTGTAGGTTTGTTTTCACTGCAGGATAGTTTAATTTATATTTCCAACACATTCCTTTTTTTTTTATCTTCAATCTCTTTTTCGATGGTTTTTTAAACCCTCTGATGGATAAACAAAGCTTCGAATCTGTCGGTTTGTTTTCATTGCACGATCGTTTAATTTATATTTCCAACAGATTCCATTTTTTTTTTTACAATAGTATATTTTTTTTAAAAGTATCTCACTAGAGTAGGCTTTCAAAAGTCCTTTTAATGTTTTAAAATTGAAAATTATTTCAAAAAAGAGATTTTTCATCGACTTTTACATGATGTGTACTACTGGAAAAACTGGTGATACTCATGTATATAACAAAGAAATGTTAGGGGAGACCCGAGCCCCAAATCCTAATTTGTTTATTAATGAATTCAGAAATACAATTTTTTTTATATTATTAGAATAAGAAACAAAAATATATTTAAAAAAATATGTTTGTTATTTTTTGCATTTTTAAGCTTAAAAAGACTTTTTTTAAAAACACTACTCCTCTTTCAATTTTTAATGTTTTAAAAATAAATTAATTGCTTAAATAACGTTAAAGTATGTACTACAAATGTCCGAATAGACTTTTGCAGATTTAGGTTTTGATAGTTTTCAAAAACTTATTTTAAGTTCAAAACCTAAAAAATATTCAAATTTTTATGTTTAATAATTCATAAAAAAATAATTTATAACTTCATTTAAATAAGCTATTCATACGTTTGTAAAAAAAATATTAGATCTTCAAAAACTATTAAGAGTTTAGTTTTAAGTTAATGAATTACAAAGCCTTAGCATTTTAAACGGGACCAAAATGTTAAAAAAAAATATTTTGAGTAAATGACGATTGTTGCAGACGGAAAGTGTGTAGAAAGATGATAAATGGTATATAAACATATAATGAAACACGTGTTCTGATTATTTTAATGTTTTGAAATTTTGTACACACCTTCTTATGTATGTATTGCATCGTTTTATGAAGAAAAAGAAAATTAATTATTTTTTTGTAATTTGGGTCTCGGGTCTCCCTTAAGGGGACTCGGTACCCTTGGAATAATTTTTTTTATTAAATAATTTACATAGATATTTTACACATATTATTGAAGGTTATTATTATATAACATGATTTTAGCAACAAAAAAATTATTTTTATGAGTATATTTTTCAAAATTTAATTTATTTTTAAAAAATTGAACTGTTTTAAAAATGGTTTTTCTCTTTCAGTTTTTATAATTTTGTAAAGAATTTTTTTTTCTTACATTCACTGTACTATACTTTATAACTTTCAGGATCGAATTTGAAATAACCGATTTAGTTCTTGAGAAAAAAAATAAAATGTCGATGTATATGCAAAAAAATGGAAAAAAAACATGATTTAGTCTACTTTTTAATTTTTAACTTTTTTTCTTTTCATTATTTTGCAAAACCGATCCTTGATTGTTTTAAATAGGTTATACTGGTATTTCAGAAAAAAAATCAAGTCATTTGAATAATATGTGAGAAAGGATTCCTATTTTAAATACCGTGGCATATGCAAAAAACACAAACTGAGATAAATCAGTTTAAACATTTCAAATTCAAATAACTCGAGGAATACATTTGATATTTTCTTTACACATAATTAATTTTATAACTACTTGCATACATATAAATGTCCGGTTTTTATTATTTAATTGGAGTATATTAAATCACTATTGTGTACTCAGTTTTAAAATGATAATAAAACTAAATTTTGGAGAAAAATCTGTTAAAATCAAAATAATAGTGTTTAAAATATTGTTTTAGACTAATTTTGTGTTAGAAACCATACTAATACAACTGAATTCATTAAACATACATATTCCATACCATAAAAGACTTTAGAATATGCTTTGACAATAGCAAAAACATGTTATTACATTTGTTAAATACGTCGCCTTTGGCAAATACGTCTCATGTACCTTCAAATTTAAAATTATATCAAACCACGGTAAAAAAAAGTAAACAAACACGTGATGTGATAGATACAGTCACAGATAAACACGTTCAACTTGTTCTTAGCTGATTTTTCCTTAAATAAATGACGAAAAGCTGTTGCGTCAAAAATGTAAACATTGAAATGGACGTAGCATTTTATGTGCTATGAGAGTAATGAAACGCATTTTAATTACATTTATAATTATCAGATCGTTTCAAAACTTTGTAATAATAAACTTTAGGTTTAAGAGCATATTTTAAGCAAAAAAAATAAAAATTGATATTTTCATTGATTTTCTCAAATCAAAGGGTACCAAGTCCCCTTTAATAGGTGTTCCAAAGGGATGAGAAATAAGATAATTTTCCATTTCAGGAATCTAGATCAAAAATTGTGAAAAACCATCGTCTGAACAACTATTTTAAGTTTGTCTGGTTGCTTTATTAAGATGGCATTAAATGGTTTGTTTGTTAATTAACGTCGCACTAGAGCTGCACAGTGGGCTATTGGCGACGGTTCGGGGTCAATCTCGAAGGAATGACCCGGGAACACATTCACACACACATTCATACACACATTCATACATGCACCTCGTTATTTTAGAACCATGGTCAGATGACGAGGAAACACCTGAACTGGCACCCAACGCCTTCAATAGACGTCGGGACTTTGGACCCCGATCAGATGTATCGTGCACCAGTCCCGTATACACGCCAGTATAATTTGTTGGATATTCTGGACGACTTTCTAGTATTTTTGTAGCGAAGCTGGCAACCCTGCGATCGCAAGATCTCTACTTTTTTACTTTTCTATGTCAACTCCATTTCACGGATTCGAACCACCAATCCTCTGATTAGTAGCTGAACGCTTTACCAACTGATCAACTGGGGCTCCAAAGATGGCATTAAAAGAGGTTAGCGATATTAATTCACAATGCCGATTTTTGAGAAAGTACGGTTGTTTATATATGAGTACATCATCGCTCATTTACGATGCAATTGTACTCAAAGAAAAACGAGTGTGTTCATGTACTCATTTTTAAGCAATTTTTTTAGCAGTGCATATCTTCGAGCATGAATGGTCTGTAGTAGAGCGAATATGACGTCATCATCGTGATGCAAACATATCAGACCTGATGGCACCAGACACGTGACTTCCTTTCAACATTTATGAATCAAAAAACGTTCGCGATTAACTTGTGATGTGGAAATAATAGTAAATGTGCCACTTCATGAGAGGTATCCGTGGCCGAGCGGTTAAGGGCGTCACCTAGAAATACAAAGGTTCCCGGTTCGATGCCAGGTAATGGACTTGACAAAGAAAAGTAAAAAGTAGTGATCTTGTGATCGGAGGGTTACCAGCTTCGCTACAAAATACTAGAAAAGTCGTCCAGAACATCCGCGAAAATTAACGGCGTGTATATGGAACTGGTGCACGATACATCTGATCGGGGTCCAAAGTCCCGAAGTCTATTGAAGGCGTTGTGTGCCAGTTCAGGTGTTTCCTCGTCATCTGACAATGGCTATAAAATAACGAGGTGCAGGTATGAATGAATGTGTGTGTGAATGTGTATGTGTTCCCGGGTCTTTCCTTCGAGATAGACCCCGAACAGTCGCCAATAGCCCACTGTGCAGCTCTAGTGCGACGTTAATTAACCAAACCAAGCCATTTCATGAAGCAAAGTTTTTTTTGTTATGAATGAACTAGAAAAAAATTATAAATGGATGACGTAATAAACCACGTGTCTAAGGACATACATGTTGGCCTCACTTTGATGTTAGCGAGATTATAACCTTATGATTTCTCTACTATGAGGGATCCATGTTCGAAGGGGCATATATATACAACACAGATCTGTTAAATAAAATTACGACATAAAATGTCATACATTAATAGAAATTTATTGACCCCAATTAAATTAAATCTGCGTGGAATTTACGATAGTAGTGTGTCTATTTTATACAGCGTACGTGTACACGAATTCTTATAATCCGTAAGGGGCTTTCTTAATGTATGTTCGTCACGACTGAAAAGCTTTATGATATGCTATCAAAGGTTATAATGCGTGAACACGGGCTGTTCAGTTCTTAAGAATTCATTTGCATTAACTTTATTTATGAGAGATCCCGGGATATCGTATCCCAAGGGGATAGGGCACTTTTTAAGGGAGTGGGATACCGCGAAGTATTGAGGTTGCGAAAGCCCAGCTGTGGAACGTGTAAAATCAATATATTTAAATCTCATAGGTTGTTTCTAAGAAAGTTTATGGAAAATCTCTTTTGGGCTAGAATTTATAATAGTCTTGTGACTAAAGAAACGATATTTTAGTCACAATATTGTAAAAAAGGGTACTTAAAAATGAGTACCTGAACCTATTCGTTTTTCGTTCAGTATAATTACATTGTAAAAGCGATGAAGTATTTGATTTTAAGTAATTTTCCTTTCTTAAAAATGAGAAATGGGATTTAATATTACTAATATCGACTGCTGTTCAAGTGGTCTTAGTAAAAGCTGACAAACTTAAAATAGCTGTTCAGAAGATAGTTTTTTTGGATACATTGGTTGTTGTAGATTGTAGATGGATACATTGGTTGTTGTAGATTGTAGATGGATACATTGGTTGTTGTAGATTGTAGATGGATACATTGGTTGTTGTAGATTGTAGATGGATACATTGGTTGTTGTAGATTGTAGATGGATACATTGGTTGTTGTAGATTGTAGATGGATACATTGGTTGTTGTAGATTGTAGATGGATACATTGGTTGTTGTAGATTGTAGATGGATACATTGGTTGTTGTAGATTACTAAAATATAAACTGAATTATTGCAACTCAATTATCTTACATCCCATTCTTATGGAACAACATTTTCAACATTTGTTTGGTTTATAACTTTTTTAACATCGCCCTAGTAGTTTAACGAATAAGGCATTGGGCTGCGGTGCTAAGGATCTGGGTTCGATTTAACGTAAAACTTGGCAGTAATTGTTGGTATTTATTGAAAATGATTTATGAAGGTATTCTATGTAAGTAAACATATACTCGTACTTATTCTGTATTCATTTTGAAAACATGTCTTTTTCAAAATTGAAACTATAAAAAAAATACTAAAAAATTAGTACCTGAACATTCTTGTTTTTCTTTGATTACACTTGTATCGTAAATGAGCAATGACGTACTCAAATTTAAGTAACCGTACTTTCTCAAAATGAGAAGTGCGGTTTAATATTTCTAATATGAGCTTATATTCAAACCATCTTAACAAAACGATCTGACAAACTTACAATAATTGTTCAGAAGATGGTTTTCTGCATTATTTGATGTCGATTGCTTCAATGGAAACTGATTTATTACGACTCAAATATTTTAGTGTTTTATTATTTTGGTACACATTTTTAACATTTCTTCTATTTATAACTTTTTCATATCGCCCTGGTAGTATAACAGATGACACTGGACTGCATTGCCTGGGACCTGGATTTTATTCCCTGTAAGTCTTGGTTGTAATTATTGATATTTATTGAAAGTGATTTATAAAGTCTGCATACATTGGCCAACTACTGGACTTTTCTTTTATTTTTACTCATTTTTGAGTACATGTATTTTTCAAAAATGAAATTTATATATTCGGAGCTATGATAAACATCGCATGTAATCAAAACATTTTATTTATTTTTGAATATTTATTTTAACAGTGTCGACATCAAAAGGAAGATAAACAAACATTTCCATCTATAGACGTGGACTCTTATCCATGTCCCAATTGTTTTGCTTTATTTCAAGATGTTGAACATCAGTGCCTAAAACTATATATACTATTAGGCTTTCATCAGATTACTTAAAATTTAGTTAAAAATCATTTTATTCTGATTTGGAATTCTTGCGAAAATATATATCTTATTTTAATTCTAATAACAAAGTTAGTAATGTAAATATTGTTTTAAATTTAACATAATATTACAACAACATACTATTGGTAATTAAGGTTGCTTTACAATGTGATAAAAATTATGCATGCACTCTTTCTATACTCAAAATTGTAGGAGGGTTAAAATTATATTTTCAGGAAATGTACAAAAATCTTCAAAATATCTACAGATTTGTTGAAGAAAATTATCCTTTTCTGTAGAAATCTGTAGTTATTTGGGACAGAAGAAAAATCTACAGATTATTTGAAGAAAAATATTTGACCATTTTCTGTAGAAATCTGTAGTTATTTGGGACTGTAGAAAAAATCTACAGATTATTTGAAGAAAAATATTTGGCCATTTTCTGTAGAAATATATAGTTATTTGGGACTGTAGAAACATTCTACAGATTATTTGAAGAAACATATTTGACCATTTTCTGTAGAAATATGTAGTTATTTGGGACTGAAGAAACATTCTACATATTATTTAAAGAAAAATATTTGACCATTTTCTTTAGAAATATGTAGTTATTTGGGACTGTAGAAACATTCTACAGATTATTTGAAGAAACATATTTGACCATTTTCTGTAGAAATCTGTAGTTATTTGGGACTTATTTGTAGTTATTTCCCAAATAACTACAGATTTCTACAGATTTGTTTTGAAGATTTTTTGCAGAAAAATCTTAGGTGGGAATTTCTTAAAAAAGGGACCAAATGCATGCCAATCTAATTATTTTTTCACGGAGTTACTATGTAGAATGAATCCCTTAAACATCGTAACATGGCATTGTTATCCCATGTAGCCGATTTCAGAATTCCCTGTCAAAAACATCGAAAGCAATTTCCAAACAGCCGCCATCTTGTATATGAAAATAAAGCCACCCCAAACATCTGCAAGCAGATCCTTTCACCCCAAACCCTGAAAGGAACCAGTTCTTCGGCGATAACCATTCCACCTTATCTGGTGGTTTTATAGTTACTAAAAGACCACACGAGCAAGAGCGATAAAAAAAATTCCCGACTTCTTTTTTTGTTCTCTTTGGATCTTTGGGACATACGATGGCCTTTGAAAGGCCTTTTTTTCCACCTAGGGAAAAAGGGAAAGAACGTGTTTTCCTATTGCTCGCATTAAACGCTTTTGTCGGTCCTTTAGCCCTGGGCTTAAAAAGCATCAAGGCTTGAAACGATAACCCCTAGATAAGACCATCGAGGGATGATGCTGAGGTAAGCGATGGAGAGGCCATGTTTGGTCACCGAAGATTTAGAATAATTTAACCTGGGTTTGGTTTTGGTTTTTGTTAATTAACGTCGCACTGGAGCTGCACAGTGGGCACATTCATACATGCACCTCGTTATTTTAGAACCATGGTCAGATGACGAGGAAACACCTGAACTGGCACCCAACGCCTTCAATAGACGTCGGGACTTTGGACCCCTATCGGATTTATCGTGCACCAGTCCCGTATACATGCCAGTATAATTTGTTGGATATTCTGGACGACTTTCTAGTATTTTTGTAGCGAAGCTGGCAACCCTCCGATCGCAAGATCACTACTTTTCTATGTCAAGTCCATTTCCCGGATTCGAACCACCAATCCTCTGATTAGTAGCTGAACGCCTTACCAACTAAGCAACTGGGACTCCTAATTTAACCTGGGAGGACGCGTGTGGGTTCCAAGTGGACCCCAGGCGATTTGATTGGTGACAAAATAAATTTATTATATGCTGCTGATATTCGCATACCCTTCTTTCGACACACCTTGACATCCTATCTGTATACGGGACTTGTGCACCATACAACTGATCGGGGTCCAAAGTCCCGACGTCTATTGAAGGCGTTGGGTGCCAGTTCAGGTGTTTCCTCGTCATCTGACCATGGTTCTAATATAACGAGGTGCATGTATGAATACGTATGTGTTCCCGAGTCTTTCCTTTGAGATAGACCCCAAAAGTCGCCAATTGCCCACTGTGCAGCTCTAGTGCGACGTTAATTTACCAAACCAGAACATCCAACAAATTATACTAGCGTGTATACAGGATTGGTATACGATACATCTGATCGGGGTCCAAAGTCCCGACGTCTATTGAAGGCGTTAGGTGCTAGCTCAGGTGCTTCCTCGTCATCTGACCATGGTTTTAAAATAGCGAGGTGCATGTGTGTATGAATTGTATGTGTAACTGTGTACGTGTTCCCGGGTCTTTCCTTTTCGAGATAGACCCCGAACCGTCGCCAATTGCCCACTTTATAGCTCTAGTGCGACGTTAATTAACCAAACCAAACCAGATATCCTATCTTGCACTATTGAAAATATGTACACAGAAATAAATAAAATGTACTCATTGTTCAGTACATTCGATGCTTATCATGGCCTGTATTGAAAAATGGGTATAGTTAGTAAAAATGAATAAAAAGAGCAGATGCTAGCCGGCAAAAGCTGCCTTCATAAATTACTTTCAGTAAACATCGGCAATTACAACCAAGACTTTTACAGCTCTGGGGCGACGTAAATTCACCAAACCAAAACAATGAAGAGAGACTTACCGGGATTCGAACCCATATCCTCAGTCACCGCAGTGCAGAGCATAATATCCGTTAAACTACCAGGGTGATTTGAAGAAGTTATAAACAGAAGAAATGTTAAAAAGGTGTGTCAAAAGAATGAGAAATAAGATAATTGAGTTGTAATTCATTTAAGCAATCGATATCAGATTATGTGGAAAACCATCTTCTGAACAACTATTTTAAGTTTTTGCCAGGTCGCTTTGTTAAGATGGCTTGAACACAAGCTGCTATTAGCAATATTAAATCATACTACTCATTTTTGAGATCGTACGGTTACTTAAATTTGAGTACACCGTCGATCATTTACAATGCAATTGTACTCAAAGAAAAACGAGTAGGTTCATGTACTCATTTTTAAGTACCTTATTTTACAGTGTAGTTTTACACAGGCCTTTATATCTACCAGATGTAGACATTCTTCGTGCTTATTATTTCCTTTGTAGCAAAATGATTGTAACGCTTGAGGTATAAGAGGACCTCCAGCGCTTGTTAATAGTTAGTTAAATTCCTTTGGTTTGGTTAATGAATGTCGCACCAGAGTTGCACAGTGGGCTATTGGCGACGGTTCGGGGTCTATCACGAAGGAAAGACCCGGGAATACATGTAGACATCCTTCGTGCTTATTATTTCCTTTGTAGCAAAATGATTGTAACTCTTGAGGTATAAGAGGACCTCCAGCGCTTGTTAATAGTTAGTTAAATTCCTTTGGTTTGGTTAATGAATGTCGCACTAGAGCTGTGCAGTGGGCTATTGGCGGCGGTTCGGGGTCTTTCTCGAAGGAAAGACCCGGGAACACATACACATTCACACACACATTCATACATGCACTTCGTTATTTTAGAACCATGGTCAGATGACGAGGAAACGCTTGAGCTGGCACCCAATGCCTTCAATAGACGTCGGGACTTTGGACCCCGATCAGATGTATCGTGCACCAGTCCCGTATACACGCCATTAATTTTTACGAATGTTCTGGACGACTTTTCTAGTATTTTGTAGCGAAGCTGGCAACCCTCCGATCACAAGATCACTATTTTTTTTTACTTTCTTTGTCATGTCCATCGCCTAGGATCGAACCAGGAATCTTTGGATTCCCAGCTGACGCCTTTAACCGCTCGGTCACGGAGGCCTTAGCTAGTTAAATAGTTGTATTCGATTACCGTTACTTATTGTGTGTGGACGTTTTATCACAGCATCACCATGCCAACAACTTCAAACGCAAAAAAATGGAAACGCTGCAGACACTTTTGGATGATAAGCAGAGTGAAGAAGACTCGTTTTTTGATAAGAAAGATTGATTGCTCGCATCAAGAGATTAGTAGTGATCCCGATTCGGAATCAGAATTAGAAGAGGATTCTGATCTAGAAGATGATTTTGCAAAGCACAAAGGAATGTGTTGCAAAATACAAATATACAAGAGTATGGAAAATATTCAAGACAAATAATCGAACTCGTGCGCAGAACATCCTTTTGCATTTTCTACATTGTAAAAAAAAGTGATTAAAATGAGTATATGAACGTACTCGTTTTTCTTTGAGTACAAATGCATCGTAAATCAGCGTTGACGTACTCAAATTTAAGTAATCGTACTTTCGCAAAATTGAGCAGTGTGATTTAATATTGCTAATATCATCTTCTGTTCAAGCCATCTTAATAAACTTATAATTGTTGTTCAGATGATGGTTTTCAATACTATTTGATATCGATTGCTTAAATGGAGACTGATTTATTACAACTCAATTATCTTACTTCCCATTATTTTGGCTCACCTACTTAACATTTCGTATGCTTATAACATCTTCACGTCGACTGGTAGTACAACGGACAAGGCACTGAACTGTGGTGACTTTGGACCTGGCTTCGATTCCAGGTAAGCCTTGTGTGTCATTGTTGATGTTTATTGAAAGTGATTTATGAAGGCAGCCTACATAGGCAAGAAAATACTCTTATAATTCATTTTTACTCATTGTACTCATTTTTGAGTACATATCTTCTTCAAAATTTAAACTTATATATTCGGAGGCATGATACGCATCGAATGTATTAAAAAATTAGTACATTTTATTTATTTATGAATACCTATTTTAAAAGTGTAGGACGTAGATTAACTTCGACTATAGGCGCTGAAAGTCTGAGCATTTTTTTGGCGTTATTTAGATAATAAATCTCGTTTTATTACTCTTTGTGATTTGCGGTTTTGTTCAGGTTGACACCTCACCTGGATCACCAGGATCAGTGTTTCAACATTGATTGAGGCCTGGAGAATTTTTATGAAAAGGAAAATTCTGAAGGAAATCATTAGTTTCACGAAGTTTTACATTAAAAAAAGTGTCAACATTTAAAAAAAAAGGAAAGTAAATTACAAAATAAATGTTTCCTTCATTAGAAGGTGTCCTTAAAAGCAGCTACACAGGGTTTGACCCATTTTGAAATAAGGGATTATAGGAAAATGGTGCAAACACTTCGCGAGGAGAGCGAGTGCTCCTGGGTTAATAACTTTATATATCAAAACAACAGTGTTAATGTAGTTTATATTATAAAGTTTATTTTTAATTTATTTAAAAGAAAGCAATAAATTGTACATGAATCCGTACTTTTATTTTATTAATATAACATGTACTTCATTACTAAACATATGAACTTTAAACACACTTATAAGTTACGAATGAGCCCTCATATGTATCCTTCTATTTTAGATTTACTAAAATACACCGAAAACGAAATAACCAAAAACAACGCCGATGTGGTTAAAAATGGCGTCCACCAATCACCTTGAGTGTTACAGATACTTTGAAGCAGGTTGAACAGAAGAGAGGGAAATCCAAAGGGAATTCCCTTATCAGAATTCCCTCTACTGCTTGTGATTTATCCTTTCTTTAGGAGGCAGATGCCCACAGATTGTGGATGTATACACAAACTAAAGAAGGAAAAAAGTTAGTTTGGTGGAACAATATCCCGCTCTATGGAAAGGTTTTTTTTATCATCGTACAGAGAAAGGTCGCCCTGCTATTATGTGCAAAATCAATTTGGGTTTGAGGAATTGACAGATTGTCATCTTTGTTGCCGTGTTGTACTGTTGGTTATAAATTTATTTTTTTATTTGGTTTTTATATTGTTTAGATAATCGTTGAGTTTGTGTAGACAAGCTAAACAATATGACACCAATAAATAATTTTTGACGTGAAACTTTTTAATGCCGGCTACTTGGGTTGAAAAGAATCATGATACATTTTTAAGGTGATCCATTCTAAAATTTAGCTGGGTAAAAATATATCACGATTGAATTTAATTTGATTTCGTTCACTAAGAAGCCATTTGCCAATGATTTTTATATCTTAAACTATAACAATACGCGTACTGGATTGATGGCCCGGTCGTTAGGTAAAACAGCTTGACTTTTTTCTGTTGGTGAGGTTTTAGTTGGCGTACAATTCATTATACTATTTATCATGATGAAATTACCTTTCTTTTAAAATCTTATCTCTGGCACATTAATAAATATATAATTATATTTTTTTTATACATGTTAACTTTTAAAAATATGTATTCAAAAATCAGTAAAAAGTACTCATTGTTGAATACATTCGATGCTTATCATGGCTCTGAATATATAACTTTCAATTTTGAAAATGACATGTACTTAAAAATGAGTGCAATGTATAAAAACGAATAAAAATAACTAGCGTACCTTTATAAATCACTTTTAATAAAGATCGACGATTACAACCAAGACTTACCGAGAATCGAGACCACATCTGAATGTAACTCTGCCCACAGCTTTATCCGTTAAGCTACCATGGCGACGTGCAGAAGCTTTCAGAAGTAATGTCAAAATGGTGTGCCAATGGTCGCTCCTCATCGCTCAAGAAAAACGAGTACGTTCATGTACTAATTTTAAGCACTTTTTTTTATAATCAACTGATCAGTTTGGGACTGACGGGTAAATCACATACCGTTTTTCTATTTCGCATTGGGCCTCCGTGGCCGAGCGGTTAAAAGCGTCAGCTGGGAATACGAAGATTCCTGGTTCGATCCTAGGCGATGGACTTGACAAAGAAAAGTAAAAAGTAGTGATCTTGTGATCGGAGGGTTGCCAGCTTCTCTACAAGATACTAGAAAAGCCGTCCAGAACTTCCCCAAAAATTAACGGCGTGTATACGGAACTGGTGCACGATAAATCAGATCGGGGTCCAAAGTCCCGACGTCTATTGAAGGCGTTGGGTTCCAGTTCAGGTGTTGTCCTCGTCATCTGATCATGGTTTAAAAATACGAGGCATCGCTCTTGGGTCTTTCCTTCGAGACAGGCCCCGAACCGTCGCCAATAGCCCACTGTCAGCTCTAGTGAGACGTTATTTTATCAAACCAAAACCAACAACTTTTTATTATGTAAAATGAAAACCGGATTTTATGGTTTGGTTCGATTAACGTCGCACTAGAGCTGCACAGTTGGGCTATTTCAATCCTTTTCAGCAAATGTCGAATGAAAAGCATATATATATATATATATATATATATATATATATATATATATATATATATATATATATATATATATATATATATATATATATATATATATATATATATATATATATATATATATATATATATATATATATATATATATATATATTCTGGCTATTCTACACGAGCGCGAACTTTTGCAAATGTCTCTGCGATTGGAGGATACACACGACTTACTTTATATGCTCCAATCAAAGAGAAATCCTCAAATGCACACACGAGTTTACCTCGACGGGTACCATGGTCCTAACCTAAAATACAAAACTAAAAAAAAAAGAAGACCGACACAAAATATTTCTTTTATCTCTCTTATACTCCGACTCCGAGTTCTTTGGCCAGTGGTCAGTTGGTAACCGCATGTGACAGATACAGATGGGCAGTGCCGTCCACATCCATTTGTATCTGTTGAGGGGCCGATACGGGGTTATATTCTCCAGCCGGAATACCCTTCTATTATCGTCTGCAAAGAAGACGAGGGATGGTTTTATTGAGCTGCCTGGGCTGCATTGTCCACCCACTCTAAATTGTGATGTATTTTGAGGGTGGGTATTTTTTAGATGGGTATTGACCGTTTGGTGGGGTTCTGTATATGGTGTCGGTTTAGGAATTTGGCTACATATTTCTAATATAAAGTATTACATTTGCAAACACGTGATCTTCTGTTGTGAGGGGGACCTGAGCCCCAAAACAGGAAAAAATGCTTTTTTTTTCATCATAAAACGATTCTAAATGTACTTAAGGGAGACCCGGAATCCTAATTTGTTTATTAATTAATTCAGAAATACATTTTTTTAAATATTATTAGAACAACTTTTTCGAAACAATAATAAAAAACAAAAATACATTTAAAAAAATTATTTTTGTTATTTTTTGCATTTTTTAGGCTTAAAAAGACTTTTTTTAAAAACACTACTCCTTTTTCAATTTTTAATGTTTTAATTTTTTTTAATAGATTAAATAACGTTAAAATACATACTACAAACGTATAAAGGGACTTTTGCAGATTTGTGTTTTGTCTTCAAAAACTCATTTGAAGTTCAAAACCCAAAAAATATTCAAATTTTAAAGTTTAATAATTTGTAAAAAAAAAATTATAACTTAATTTAAAAAAGCTATACATACGTTTATAAAATAAATATTAGAGCTTCAAAAAGTAATAACAGATTAGTTTTAAGTTGATTATTTACAAAGCCTTGGCATTTTAAACGTGACCAAAATTAAAAAATAATATTTTGAGTAAATGACGATTGTTGCAGACGAAAAGTATGTAGAAATATGATAAATTGTATATAAACATCTAAAAAAATATATGTTCTGTTTCTCTTACTGTTTTGAAATTTTGTACACACCTTCTTAAGTACGTTTAACATCGTTTTATGAAGAAAAACAATTTAGCAATTTTTCCGGATTTAGGGGCTTGAGACCTCCTTAAGAAAGTGTATACAAAATTTCAAAACAGTAAAGAAAACAGAACATGTGTTTTTTTTAGATGTTTATATACCATTTATCATATTTCTACACACTTTTCGTCTGCAACAATCGTTATTTATTAAAAATATTTTTTTACATTTTGGTTACGTTCAAAATGATAAGGGGTTGTCGCTAATTAACTTAAAACTAAACTGTTAAAATTTTTTGAAGATCTAATATTTGTTTTATAAACGTATAAATAGATTTTTTAAATTAAGTTAGAAATTATTTTTTTACGAATTATTAAACATAAAAATTTGAATATTTTTTTTTAAGTTTTGAACTTAAAATAAGTTTTTGAAAACTATTAAAACCCAAATCTGCAAAAGTCTATTCATACGTCTATAGTACATACTTTGACGTTATATAATTAATTAAAAAAAATTAAAAGCAATAAAAATTAAAGTAGAGTAGTGTTTTTTAAAAAAGTCTATTTAAGCTTAAAAAACACAAAAAATTACAAAAATAATTTTATTAAATATATATTATAGCGCGGGTTTCCCATTTCGCAAATAAAACCAGAATGGGTTTAACAACACTACATTTATTTGTTACAAGTTTAACGACTATTACAGATCTCGGGGTTTGTAACGGTTCAACCGCACATACCAGAGCAAGAGCACAACTGATTGTTTACAGACGAATACGCGTAGAGGGCGCTGCATCGCTACGGGTACAGTTAAGAATTAACGGGCACTCGCAACAGGTCTGTGACGGGGTACCATTAAAGGTGTGTGACGGGAACCAGTAAATGATCTGTTACATCCTCCCCCTCTGGCTCCGACGACGTCCCGACGAGGGGCCAGAATCAGTTCTTTTGGGTGAGTTTGGTGGCCGTCCTCGGTTTCGCAACGGATTGCAAGGACGTTCGATTGGGTCCTGGGTGTAGGCCTTCAGGGCAGAAGTGTGGTACACGCCCAGGGGCACTTGGGGATTGTCCAGGCTGGCAATTTCGAATGTGGATGGTGATCTTTGTGTAAGGATGACATAGGGTCCATCTCGTCTGGGCATAAACTTTTTGGATTGTCCAGTGGCAGCCTTGCTGATGGGATGCAGGGTCACATATACTTTATCACCTGGAGCATATGGTGGAACCGGATTACGCCTTTTGTCTGCGTAGATTTTTCTTTTATCTTGTTGGGTTTCGATGACTTCTTTGATTTGTGCCGTGAATTTTGAGAATTTCTTGAGATATGGGGTGATCTCGGGCACGAAGTTATCATTTTCTATAATGCTTCTTAAGTCGTTGGTCACATCGTCGACTGTTCGAAGTTCACGACCGAAATTGAAAAATGCTGCGGTTTGTCCAGTTGATTGGCACTTGGCGGTATTCATAGCAAAACGTATGGCTGGAAGCCTCTGTGACCAGGAATCATGCTTGTCTTCTACCAAGATCGCAAGGCGAGGTTTTAGATCGCGATTCTTTCTTTCAACAGGATTAGCTTGTGGGTGGTAAACTGGTGTAAGGGACTGTTTTATGTCTAACAGAAAGCAGAGTTGCTGCATTACTGCAGAGACGAATTGGGTTCCGTTGTCGCTGATTATACGACGAGGTATGCCATACCTCAAGAATACCTCCTCCACAAGAGTAGTAGCACATTCCTTTGCTGTAGCTTCTGGCAGAGCGAATATCTCGACCCATCGGGTTGCAACATCTTCAACGATGAAAATCCATTTCATACCTTCATTGCTTTCTGGTAGAGGACCAAAAAGATCTATTGCAATGGTTTCAAATCTTTGGGCAGGAACAGGAGTTTGGAGTAAACCAGCAGGTTTTTTGTTAGAGGCTTTATATCGGTTGCATTCAATACAGTTTTTGACATAATCTGTAATGAATTTACGCATACCAGTCCAGTAATAGCGTTTGGCTATTCGGTCAAATGTTCCTTCTGCTCCATAATGTCCAGCTGTGGGAGCATCATGATGATCTCTTAGGATAGTTTTGACTTCATGAGCAGGAACGACTAGTTGTGCTTCTTCGCTTTCAGAATTTGGTGCATAACGATATAATACTCCTTGATTCATCAGGTAACCACGTGCAGTCCAGTTGGCGAAGTCTACACTTTTCTCATTGCTTTCGAAACAACGAATTATCTTCTCAACTTCTGGGTCTTTAAGTTGTTCTTCTCGGAGCTCTTTTGAAGTATGTGAGGGAACGTCGATGTGTATGCTACACAGTTCACATGAAGGTTCGGCATGCTGGCAAGCAGGTCTTGACAACATGTCAGCGACCACGTTGCATTTTCCTGGGATGTACTCTAACTTCAAATTGAAAGATTGAACTTCTAGAGCCCATCTTGCTAATCGTCCCGTAGGAGACTTCAAACTCATTAACCACTTAAGAGGTTGGTGGTCGGATGCAACAGTAATCTCTTGTCCTTCAATGTAGGCACGATACTTCTTCAAAGCCCAAACTACAGCTAAAGCCTCGCGCTCTGTAGTCGAATAGTTTCTTTCGGCACTAGTGAGTAAGCGACTGGCATACTCGATAGGATGTTCATCAGATCCGGTGCCTTGTAAGAGAACTGCACCAAGGGCATAACCGCTGGCATCAGTTCGGAGAGTGTATGCTTGACTTGGATCACTTTGACGAAGGATCGGTGGACTAACCAAAAGTCCTTTCAGAGTCTTGAAAGAAGTTTCTTCCTCTGTTCCCCAATTCCAAATGACATTTTTCTTAGTAAGATTGCTAAGAGGTCTTGCTACTTCTGAAAAGTTTGGAATATATCCTCGATACCAAGAACAGGTCTGTAGGAAGGATTGTACTTGTTTGACGTTCTTCGGAGTTGGTATCTTCAGGATAGCCTCAACCTTCTCTGGATCAACTTCGATTCCTTTGGTAGTTATCCAGTGACCTAGATACTTAACCTTTGGGCAGGCGAATTGACATTTCTCTCTATTTGCCCTCAAGTTGAACAGGGAAAGTCGCTGGAAAACTTTCTTGAGGTCTTTTAGGTGATCTTCAAAGGTAGCGGATAAGACAATAATATCGTCCAAGTAGACTAGTATCTTTACATCCGGCAGACCACTTTTGAATCTGTCCATCAGCCTTTGGAATGTAGCTGGGGCATTTTTCAAACCGAAAGGCATTCGGTTGAATCGAAAAGTTCCGAATTGGGTTGTAAAGGCCGTCTTGTCTTTATCCTCAGGATGCACGCTCACCTGATGGTAGCCTGACCTCAAATCGATAGTGGACATGTATGTCACATGTCGGGCGTCATGGATAAGGTCATCGATCCGCGGTAGGGGGTAGTGGTCTGAAACTGTCACAGCATTCAAGCCACGATAGTCAACGCACAATCTTGTTTTTCCATTTGGCTTGGGTACCAACACCACCGGAGCAGCAAAGGGCGACTCACATTCTTCGATTATTTTCTTTTGCAAGAGGTCATCCAGTTCTTTTTCAATATTTCCTTCTTCGCAGGAGAAATAGGGTGGATAAGCGACTGGAGCATGCGTTCCCGTATTAATGCGGTGCTCTATGAAAGTCGTGCTTTCTCCCCCTGGTTTGAAGCTTTCCTCGAAATCCTGAAGCAAATTATTGACCTGGAGCCTTTGCTCGATGTTCAAGCTCTCGCCTTCTTCTTCACGGAGATTACAGCTGTTGATGGGAAGAGTTTCGACAGGCTGCTGAGACGTCGATGTGATGTCATTCCCAAAATAAACCTTTCGGCGAGGGTTGTCACAAAAGTTCCACCTTTTGTTTCTTATGTCGAGAACAATTTCCGACTTTTCTAGGAAGTCTGTTCCCAACAGAGTTCGATTTCCTTTTGCATTTGGAAGGGCAAGGAGATCCAGAATGATTGTTTTGTTTTCAATCTCAATGGACACCGTGGCTGTGCAAGCCTCTTCAGTAGTTTGGTAACCGTTTGCCAAGGTCATGGTTACTGAAGTCTCCTGGAACTCCACTCCTTTTCTCTTCAGCAGGTTGTAGAGGATCTCACCAGCGACTGATCTGCTGGCACCTGTGTCTGCACAAACTCTGGCTCGTACACCGGATATGCACACATCAATCAGTGCAATAGGGGACATCTTGGAATGGCAAGTGTACATGGTAAGTGAATTTGCAGGGAAATTCTCATTTCTCGCCGTTGGAGAGCATGTCGGACACTTTGCCTTTATGAAACCAGGTCTGGAACATCCATAGCAGTATATGGCAGGCTTGTTCTCTAGATTATGATTTCTTTCATTTTGCCTTGGCTTTGGATTCTGCGCCACTTTTCTGAAGTTTCCAGTATTAAATCTTGGATTGGACCACTTCTTGATATTTGACGTAAAGTCATTTCTGTTGTTTGGACGAACAGTCTCGTAGTCATCTAGCTTTTGTACTAGATCTGTAGTCGTCTTTATTTGTGTCCAGTCATCGATGAAGTGCTCCCTGACTTCTTGCGGAACACGGCGTTTAATCTGATCAGATATCATTAAGTCTATCAGTTCTTCGAAACTGGTCACCTTCAATCCGGAAATCCATCCGTGAAAATAATTTCTGATTTCATACGCGAAATCTGTCCAAGTTGCTTCTGGCGACTTGTTATGTTTTGTAAACAGCTGACGAAATTTTTCAGCAGTGAGCTTGTATCTTTTAAGTAACAACTGTTTCACTTTTTCGAAGTCCTGGGCGACTTCTTCTGCTTCCCTAGCTATTAGTTGTGCTACATCGTATGGCAGTAAGCCAATCAAATGGGAGGCCCAGAATTCTGCAGGAATATCTGCCCTCCGAGCTTGCCTTTCGAAGAGTACTAAGTACAAACTAATGTCGTTTGTAGCAGGATCGAACTTCTGAATTAGACTTTGCAATTCCCATTTCGGCTTGGCTGCTGTGAACGCTGCGTCCTGTCCAAGGTGCACGGGAAAACGGGATGCCTCACCCTGTATCTTTAGCTTCTGAAGTTCGTGTTCATATTCGTCTCTTCGTTTCTTCTCCTCAAATTCAAGCTCTAACCTTCGTTTCTTTTCCTGTTCTAGAAGTTCTTCTTGTGCTATTCTTTCTGCAACGATTTCTTCAAATCTGGCTTGTACAAATGCAAGGTCTTCTGAATACGCTTTGCTTTCTTGGATGTTGGTCTTTAGTTGAATCACTTTTAAGCTGTCATCACCATCCACATCCAACTCGAATGCCAGTGCCTGAAGATCTTTTTTCTTTCCCTTAGCGAGGAACGCCATTTCGATGTAATCACTTAGAGTTCTTGATCTATGTTTTTAACACTGGTAGTAAATATAGTCACAAAATTTTAAAAGTCTGAAACTAAAGTCTTAAAACCTTTGGAGTAACAGTTCAACTAAAGGTTACTATTGTTCTTCTGTAAGTGAGAATTACCCTTAAACTTTCATTAAAATGACATTTACTAACTTCAAAAAATTATTATTACAATAATCTTGAAATAATATCAATTTAAAATTTATGAAATAAATTCACACTACCAAATTATATTATCAGAAATATAACACTCTTTGAAAAATTTATACTTAAAATTTTAATTAAAATGACATAACAACTTTTATTAAATAATGCACAATCATCTCTTAATAAACGACTTTCATTAATTAGTATGCAAACATTTCTTAAAATATCAACAAATGTTCAAAATTAAATTTCAGCACTCTAGTTTAAATTTTAAAATACTACCATTCATATTAATTCAAGACACACTAGCGATAAAACAGGGATCGAAAAGCATTTGAAAGAACACACTTTAACTTTCATATACAAAATACCATTATATTCTGCTAGAACAAAATAATAAAAAAAAACATCACGAAGAAAGAAAAAAAGAAATTCTAAATCGATCAGAATCGACTCTCAAAACCCTTTCACAATTATCGTTTGCGAATGGCTAACACATTTTCAAAACAAAGTTGATTCTAGTCAAAACATTCGAACGCTCTTCGAAAATTCCACTCTCAACTGTGTGGTTACAAGGTGCAAAGAAGAGTTACACTGACGCTGGCCATGCGTTAAACTTTTGAAAATGGTTACTGGCGAACCGGACTATCAAAATATTCAATCTTGAGAGAAAATGAATTTAAACATTTAAATCATTACATGAACATTTAAATACACTAAAAGATAAGCACAAAACTACAAGATTAGTTTTAAAAATTTGACTGTTTCAAATTTAAATTGACAGTGAAACACTGCACTGATGTGCGTCACACATCTGGTTTCGATTTCATAAAACGACAATGAAATTCCACTTATCTTTATATTGTCCAAACACAGCTTGTTGTAGACACCTCGTTCGATGGTTACGAACAAATTATTTTTTCATCATTTTAGTAACCGGCGACCGCCGTTTCCTTTGTTACCTGAAAAAAAAATGATGGAGCCATGCTCTCGCTAGCTGGTAATGCACGGGCCTAAACGTTGGGCCGCCAGTTTATAGCGCGGGTTTCCCATTTCGCAAATAAAACCAGAATGGGTTTAACAACACTACATTTATTTGTTACAAGTTTAACGACTATTACAGATCTCGGGGTTTGTAACGGTTCAACCGCACATACCAGAGCAAGAGCACAACTGATTGTTTACAGACGAATACGCGTAGAGGGCGCTGCATCGCTACGGGTACAGTTAAGAATTAACGGGCACTCGCAACAGGTCTGTGACGGGGTACCATTAAAGGTGTGTGACGGGAACCAGTAAATGATCTGTTACAATATTTATTTTTGATTATTGTTCAGAAATAGATGTTCTAATAATATAAAAAAAATGGTATTTCTGAATTCATTAATAAACAAATTAGGATTTGGGGCTCCAGTCTCAATTAATATTAAGCTTTAGAAAACATTTCTGTCTGAACATGCCTGATTCAGATTTGGCGAGAAATCGCTCATTTCCATACATGTTTAAGTATATGTTTCCCGATGTAGATTTTCTGTTTGTTAATGTTTTGAATTCAAAAGTAAATTACAAGTAAATATTGTTTAAAACTACGAATAAGTCAAGGTCATGTGTATTTTATTGATGCATAAAATTTCGTTTTGATTAGAATTATACTTTTTGAGAAAAGTATACCAAAAGATGGGAAAGACAATTTCTTGCAAAAGGGTGAGACGTAAAATCACTTGTTGATTTTTAACTAAATTGATTTTTATCATTCAAACCTGTTTTTCTACGGTCTTTTTTGTGCGATTTTTTTTTTGTGCGGTATACGAAAATGTGAATCAAATTGGAACATAATTGATTATCCGGCTACCGAGACATATACAAGCGTCTAGTGAAACAACAGTCGTAGCAAAAAGTGGTCACTGACTACATGGTAACTGAAAAAAAGACAACTTTAAACGAGTGCGAGGTAGTATCTTCAAGTGACGAAAGCGATTTTAAACCAGTTTACCACAAGAAAGTTTGCGTATTGTCAGACTACGAAGGATAATAGTTATACGTTTTAAAAAGTTTTGTATGTGTAAAATAAGCACATATGTAAATAAAATATTAAAAATTGTTCGCATGTGTATTTTCTAAATCAGATTCCAAAAGGTTTTGGCGAGATTCCAAGTAGCTGCCAAGCCTCGTGTCTTGATTTCGTTTAAAAAGCAATTCCTAGTTATTTCGTAAGGTTTTGAGTTATTTTCTAAGTGAGACTTTTTTATGCGGTCCCTATTCACTGCATAAAAAATACTTTTTAATTGTGTTGTGAAAACTATTTTTTATATGTACTCGTGAAGTTTTGTGCGATTATTTTTATGCGTTTTCTTTTATGCGGTCCCTATCCACCGCACAAAAACAGGTTTGAGTGTATTTAGAATAGGTGAGTGCACGGAATATTGTTTTATTTTAAGCAATTAATTTCCTTTTTAAAATTAAAATAGTGACGGCTTCCAAAAGTGGGCGTGTCTACTTTTGCTTAAATTTTAATTTCGAATTTTCTAAAACTTAATATGTAACTTATTTCATAAACTTAGTATCAAACGATAGTTAATTACAAATCCATTAAGCTATAAACGGAAAATTCGATTTTTTAAATGTATGAAACTATACTGTCTCCATTATATTTTTGATTATGAAAACTTACAAACAAACTCACGTATTTGCGCAATTAAAGCTACTAATAAAGATTTTTAGTTACAGTCAAACATTTGTATTATAAATAAAGTACGAAAGCAGTTTTTAAAAATGGCTTTCGATATAGTTCATATACACTCTGGAATATCAAATGTAATTTTTATTAAAGTACTATTTGGTATATCGACTCCTCAAAATTTAACTTTTTAAAATGCAATCATGTATTTATTTACTTTGAAAAATAAACACTTGCGCGTTACTTGCGTAAACAATAATTTATATAAAGATAACATTTTACATTTCAAATATTATAAATAAATCAAAATAACCATTTAAAAAATTATGTTTCTCAAATGTTAATCTTTAAAGATAAACAAGGACTCAAAAGCAAGGATTCTTTTTAAATACATTAGTTAAAAAACATATTAAATATTTAGAAATAAATATTGGCATATGACATTTGTTTGGTTAGAGACAATATTTAACTACTTACATAAACTAATATAAGAAACGTACGGTTTTAACTATTTTATTAAACTCATTAACTATTTATTATAGCTCAATATTGTAGTATAGATAAAAAATTAGGAATGCCTGTAGCTTTTAATTTTTAAAGTGCTCTGAAAAGGAATACAAGCATATTATGAATATTAGTATTCATAATAAGAATTCTTTCATTTTGTTAATAGCACTTTATATATACGAAATTAAGATACAAATTTAGGGAACTGATTATTGAAAAGTATCGGTATTTTTAATATGACTCGATTCTATCTAATTTAAAAAAAAAAAAAACTTTGTAAATGAAAATTGTAATTTATATTATTTAAATTTATCTGAAATATCAATATTTCACACCAAAAATTCCAAAATTGTTGTATTTTTTTGTTCAAAATTAAATCGTTTACATTTTTTTTCTTTAAGCTTTATTTAAAACGATAAGACTTTTAAGGTATTTATATTTTTTCACCAATGTATTTTGCAATATGCATAAAATGTTATAAATGCCTCAATTCTTAAAAAAAAAATTACCTTAGCGTTTCGAAAAAAATATTATCAATAAAAAGTAAACACTGAGATAAAACGATTTAAAATTTTCGTTTCTTCAAAAACATACTTGTCATCCATCATCAATATCAAATAAATTATTTAAACAGAGATACAGTTCTAGAATTTTTCAAGCACATTTAGATGATTCCATATAACAATTTATCAAATAAAAAAAATCCATAATATTATAATTTATATGTCCCTTTAATTGGAATTAACACATATTCACTAGATATTTAATTTATTTATAAAACAGATACTTCGAAAAAGACACAAAGTTATATTAAAGAACAAATATACGCAATATTGAAAACGAAGTACAGGGTGCGGCAAGTTAACTTCCTTTTTTGAAGTGAGTGCTCTGAAGCTTACAAGAGCCCCAGGCAAGTGGGCGTGGTTTCGTTCGAGAGAGGGGATCATAAAGCTTTGACCTTGTGGTTCAGTCGCCATCATGCGTTGGAGTAACGAACAGCGTGCATTTGCCGTAGAGGCCTATTTTTCCAACGAAAATTCGGGGTGGTTTCAACACAGCGCGCTTTCCGAAATTGCTTCAATATTGCGCCTTTGGGACCTGTCCCGGACCGGAAATCTATTCTTTTGTGGGTGACAACGTTCAGGGAAACTGGTTCCGTGCGAAAAAAATAAGTGGTGACGCGTGTCCCATCAGATCACCTGAGAACACATACAGCAATTCTGACCGTTATGTGAACATGCTCGAAGAGTTTTTTTTTTGCCACGAATTGATGAAATGGATTTAGGAGAAGTACGGTTTCAGAAGGACGGAGCAACAGCCCATACTTCCAAGGGCATCGATGGCTGTGTTGCAAAATCACTACCCAGGGCGCCTCATCTCACTGGGAGGCGATTTGGAGTGCCCGGCGCGTTCCCCAGATTTGGCCCCATCTGATTTCTTTTTGTGGGGGTATTTAAAATCCCGTATCTATACTGACCGCCCACAAACTCTGGAAGATCTGAATAGAAACATTCAGGGAGAAACGGCCAACATACCCATCAATATGCTGGAGAGAGAGATGAAAAACAGCAGAATTCGGTTCACCCAGTACATCGATAATGGCGGGCGTCATTTACCCGATATGATTTTTAAAACTATGTAAACCACAACTTTAAATGTGAAACTTTTCTATAAATATATATATATATATATATATTTACTACTTTTGTTTTATTGCAATACGAAAAAGTTAGATTGCCGCACCCTGTTTGTCACTTTAAGTGGAATTAACACATATTCACGATACATTTAATTTATTTATAAAACAGAAACTTCGAAAAAGATACGAAGTTCTATTAAAGAACAAATATACGCAATATTGGAAACGAAGTACATCCATTTATTGAATATATACTCCTTGTTATGCAAAGCCCCCTATAGCTCAAATAAAACTTCAATTCAGAAAAGACATTTTCTGACAAATCAGCCAAGGAAATGAATACTTCAACCAACCCATCCATTTCAGAACTTTCCACTCACGCCGCATTCCGAAAAGGGAAAATCCTTTTTTCAGGCATGACAAACGTTTGTCCCTTTCTAGAAGAATGCACAAACGCGCCCTGGCGGTGAGGGATAAAAGCTCTAATCCTTTCAGTCCAGAAACTTGACTGTCTACTTTATGGCAGGTGAATCTTCCGATTAGGATTCACTCCGATGAATATGTGAAGGTTTGAAAGATGGCTTTAGGATGGTTACGTCAAGAGTGCTGATTTAGTCGGTATATGATATGGGTGTAAGAATAGAAGGAATCGTATTAATATTGTCGTATTACTATATTTTATATTACTTAAGTGAATGACGACTTTTTAAGATCAATTAGGGAAGCTAGTTTAAACCACTGGCGGTTAAAGGCGTCAGCTGTGAATCCGAGGTTTCCTGGTTCAATCCTAGGAGATGGACTTGACAAAGAAAAGTAAAAAAAAATAGTGATCTTGTGATCGGAGGGTTGCCCAGCTTCGCAGCAATATACTAGAAAAGTCGTTCAAAAACATCCGCAAAAACTAACGGCGTGTATACGGGTTTGGTTTAGTTAATTAACGCTGCACGAGAGCTGCACATTGGGCTATTGGCGACGGTTCGGGGTCTATCTCGAAGAAAATATCCGGGAACACATTCACATCCACAGTCATACATGTACCTCGTTATTTTAGAACCATGGTCAAACGACGAGGAAATACCTGAACTGGCACCCAACGCCTTCAATAGACGTCGAGACTTTGGACCCCGATCAGATTTATATTACGCCAGTCCCGTATACACACCGTTATTTTTTGCGGATGTACTAGATGCCTTTTCTAGTATTTTGTAGCGACGCTGGCAACCCTCCGATCACAATATTACTACTATATAATTCTTTTGGTAGATCTTTTAAACATTTCTTCAGTTTATAATTTCTTCACGTCGTCCTCTGCTAGTACAATGGATAAGCCACTTGACTGCTTTGCCTGAGGATATGGGTTCGATTCCTTGTAAGTCTTGGTTGTATTTGTCGATATTTATTGAAAGTGATTTATGAAGGCAGTCTATGTAGGCAAGTCACGGCTCTTTTTATTCATTTTTACTCATAGTACTCATTTTTGAGTATATATTTTTCAAAATTGAAACTTACGTATTCGGAGCCATTATAAGCATTGATTGTACTCAAAAATGAGCAAATGTTACTTATATTTGAGTACCTATTTCAAAAAGTGTAATACTATATAAAATATTATGTAATTAATATTGAATTTATGAAGCAGTAACACACAATATATCGATAATTTTTTTTTTAACATTTCAATCTATAAGTGATAAATTGGCCGTCAGTACCTTCGAGCATGAATGGCCTGTAGTAGAGCGAAATATGACGTCATCCTCGTGATGCAAACATCTCAGACCTGATGTCACCAGACACGTGGCTTCCTTTCAAAATTTATGAATGAAAAAATATTCGCGATTGACTTGTGATTTGGAAAAAAATAGTAAAGGTGTAACTTTATAAAGTACAAGATATTTTTATGAATGAACTAGAAACAAATTATGAACGGATGACGTAATAAACCACGTGTCTGAGGCCATACATGTTGGACTCACTTTGATGTTAGCGAGATTATAACCTTATGATTTCTCTACTAAGAGGGATCCATGCTCGATGTCCAGTTACATATCCATTGAATCATAAGAATCTCTTGGAAATCACTTTATAGGGATCATGAATGAGAAACAGATCAAGAAGTTCCGTAATGAGTTGTTGTCCGAACTTCCTGTCTGGAAACTGTCTGGCTTTTCAAAGTGTCCGTTAGTACGTGGTTCGAATTTCTATTGTACCAGTACCAAAAGCCTTATTTTATTCTTAGCGCACTTTAGGATCTATAGGATATCTGGGCATTCAAGACATTGACCAGCCGATATAAATCTTCTTTTATGTGCACTTAACTAATATTGGTTGTCAGTTCGGTTTCTTGAGATATTACTTTCTGTTAATGAATAAAATTGATTGGATTATTGGTTAAAAATAGATTGTGTAACTTATAGAGTGTTCTATTGAAGTCATTATATGTGTTTTGACATTTGTTTGACGGACAAATGAAATTAAAATTAATTAAAAAAATATTAAAGATGAGTTATTGCTCAAATATCGAATAAAAATCATTTTCAGTTATTAAATGTCCGAATGATATGAACCAAAATATATATTTTCGTGTACTGCATTCTTTAACCACATTTCTTTGTATTTTATCTGAGCGGTAAGAACAAGAGTCAAATTGTGTAGTTTTTTTCTCTGCAAAGTAGTTTACTTTATGTTTCCAATACATCTAATATACACACACACACATATATATATATATATATATATATATATATATATATATATATATATATATATATATATATATATATATATATATATATATATATATATATATATATATATATATATATATACATATATATATATACATATATATATTTATTTAAATCAATTTTGAGTGAAAAGTTCATTCAGCCGGGAGTCGAACCCGGGACCCCTTGTTTAGCGCACAAGTGCTCTACCACTGAGCTATCCGGACGTCACCAACCTTCAGAAACCCTTCACTCAGAACTGATGATTTATTCTGTGTGTTTGTTTCATGATTGATGTTATTAAATATATATTCACGGTTCCTTGTGTTAATGCAGCTTTAAGCGCTTCACAGGAATATGTATGATTTATTCTGTGTGTTTGTTTCATGATCGATGTTATTATATATATATATATATATATATATATATATATATATATATTTTAATAAATATGATTTGAAGAAGCACCCCATTAGATTTAGAAACAAAAGTTTAAAAATTGAATATTTTTATTAATTTAAAGTTTATCTGTTTCGCTAGAAAAACTGGAAGTCAATGGGCGACTTAAGTCGTTCATATTCGTCAGACGGTTAATTGATTAAATTATTTTACAAAATAAATAATAAATATAAAATATTTTACCTGGTAATTCGTTAAAAATAATTCATTTTTTTATTAGTTTATTTGTATAAAAATAAATAACTTTTTATTTTCATCAACATTTTTGTACATTGAAAAGACTGGTTGTTAAAATAAGATCCGTAATGAAATTATTTAAATGAAAAATAATCTTAATTTTATTATATATTATATTGTATGATTTAAGGGTCCCTTGTTCTGTGCCCGCTACATCTAATGCGATATATACAGGTGCATAAGAGGCCGTTATTTTGTGGTTATTGTGCGACGTTAATTTATCAATGAACTTAGTGCATTATAATAAACACAATTACATACATTCTAAAATGTTATTATGTTGTTTTTTTTAATTTAAACAAAAGAAAAAAAATCAGAATATTATCGAAATTGAGCTTGTATTATCATGCAATCTAAGAACTCATAAAAATGTCTTATTTTAACTGAAACGAAAAATTATCCAAAACAATTCGAGTTTTTAAAAAAAATCGATTTAACTTCTGTAAGAAAGAGAATTGAATAAAAGAACTCGATAAGGTCACGATCCCAGCCTAATGCAGTTTGGTAAAACGCATTCCTTTTCTCTTTCTTCGGGAACTTAATCCCAGACACATTATCTTAGTCCCTATTCTCACTACCAAAATGCAGAGCAACAAAAGAAAATGGGATAAAAAGTCCATAGCAATGGTGGAAAAAGTAGGGATCCAACAATTTGTCGCCAAATCAGCCAACAATTGGCGTTTTTTTTAACATCCGCGGTGTGAAGAGTTGCCAGTAATTGTTATTAACGTTATCATTGGGATGTTAACATTACCAATCACTGTTAACTGTTTTTCACATTACCGACTATTGCTAACACCATTAATAATTGTTGTTAACATTGCCAACCATTTATAACTGTTGTTAACATTTCCGACTATTGCTAATACCAGTGATAATTGTTGTTAACATTGCCAACCATTTATAACTGTTTTTCACATTACCGACTATTGCTAACACCATTAATAATTCTTGTTAACATTGCCAACCATTTATAACTGTTGTTAACATGTCCGACTATTGCTAACACCATTAATAATAGTTGTTAACGTTACCAACCATCGTAAACTGTTGTTAACATTTCCGACTATTGCTAACACCAGTGATAATTGTTGTTAACATTGCCAACCATTTATAACTGTTGTTAACATTACCGACTATTGCTAACACCATTAATAATTGTTGTTAACATTGCCAACCATTTATAACTGTTGTTAACATTACCAACCATTGCTAAATGTTGTTAACATTACCGAATATTGCTAACACCATTGCTAAATGTTGTTAACAATGCCAGCTATTGATAACTGGTATTACCCTTATCAACTAAGCGTTAATTGTTGTTTACATTATCTTTACTTTTTTAAATCTTTTACAAATCTTTTACTTTTTTACCTATATCATACAAAATTCTATGGCAATTAAAAATGTATATTATTTTACCTATATCGTATAAACCTTTCTTTGCTAAACGAGTTTCACAAATCGCTAAACAGGTATATCTGGCAACACATCTTCCTACCCACTCCCACCTTCCGAGTACCACATCCTTTACAAAAGAAAAATAAAAGACCCCCCCCCCCCCCCCCAGAAAAAAAAGATCTCTTAATGATAAAAGACAAAAAAAGAACAAAAAAATCAGGTGTTTCTTTCAGATGACTTCCTAAACAGGAGGTAAAAAAAGAACAAAGGTTTAGTGTAAGGAAGAGAAAGGAACCTCAGAAAAGAAAGGACCGACAAGGGAACAAATTGTCCACGTTTCAAGATTAAGTTTTCACAGGTTAATCTCCGTAAATGGTCTACAGACTGTTTGCACAGATTGGATGTCTTGTGTGAATGGCTAGGAGACGAATGGAAATAATGGGGAGAAACTCTAACCTGTTTGGTATGTCTATGTGATGTGCTGTATTTAAAGGTAATGTAACGAATGGAGAAATAAGGTAATATGGATAATATAAAGAAATAAGGTAATATGGAAGACATAAGGTAATATGAATAATATAAAGAAATAAGGTAATATGGAAGACATAAGGTAATATGAAAAATGAAGGGATAAGGTGATATGGAAAATGAGGATATAAGGTAGTATGGATAATAAAGGAAATAAGGTAATATGGATAATATTGGAAATAAGGTAGTATGGATAATAAAGGAAATAAGGTAATATGGATAATATAGGAAATAAGGTAGCATGGATAATAAAAGAAATAAGGTAACAGGATAATATAGCAAATAAAAGGTAGTATGGATAATATTGCAAATAAACGGTTGTATGGGTAATATAGGGAATAAGGTAGTAAGAATTTTAAAAGAAATTATGTAATATGGGTAATAAAGAAAATATGTAATAAGGAATTAATAAGGTAATATGGTTAATAAATAAAAGATGTTATATGGAGTGAATAAGGTAATATACAAAATGAAGGACTAAGATGATATGGATAATAAAGAAAATCACGTAGTATGGATAATATAGGAATTAAGGTAGATGGATAATAACAGAAATAAAGTAATTGTGAATAATAAAGGAAATAAGGTAATATGATAATATAGGAAATAAGTTAGTATGAATAATAAACGAAAAAAAGTAACATGAATAATATAGGAAATAAAAGGTAGTATGGAAAATATATGAAATAAGGCAGTAGGAATTTTAAAAAAAATAATGTAATATGGGTAATAAAGAAAATATATAATATTGAGTGACTAAGGTAATATGCAAAATGAAGGAATAATGAAATATGGATAATAAAGAAAATATGTAATATGGAATGAATAAGGTAAAATGGATAATAAAGAAAATATGTAATATAGAATGAATAAGGTAATATGGATAATAAAGTAAATATGCAATATGGAATGAATAAGGTAATATGCAAAATGAAGGAATAAGGTAATAAGGATAGTAAAAAAAATAACGTAGGATGGATAATATAGGAAATAGGGTGGATGGATAAATAAAGGAAATACGGTAACATGGTTAATATAGGATATAAAAGGTAGCATGGATAATAACAGAAATAAAGTAATTATGCATAATAAGGGAAATAAAGTTATATGATAATATAGGAAATAACGTAGTATGGATAATAACGGAAAAAAGTAACATGAATAATACAGCAAATAAAAGGTTGTATGGATAATATAGGGAATAAGGTAGTAGGAATTTTAAAAGAAATAATGTAATATGGGTAATAAAGAAACGATGTAATATGGAGTGAATAAATAAATATGCAAAATGAAGGAATTAGGTAACATGGATAATAAAAAAAATAACGTAGTATGGATAATATAGAAAATAAGGTAGATGAATAATACACGAAATACGGTACCATGAATGACATAGGATATAAAAAGGTAGCATGGATAATAACAGAAATAAAGTAGTATGGATAATAAAGGAAATAAGGTAATATGGATAATATAGGAAATAAGTTAGTATTGATAATAAAGGAAAAAAAAGTAACATAATGAATATAGCAAATAAAAGGTAGTATAGATAATATAAGCAATAAGAGTACGAATTTTAAAAGAAATAAAATAATATGGAAAATAAAGAAAAGAAAGAAGATAACATAGGATAGATAATATAGTAAATAAGGTAGAATGTATAGTAAAGGAAATATGGCAACATGGATAATATATGATATAAAAGGTAGATAATAACATAAATAAGGTAGTATATATAATAACGTATAAGGTAGTATGGATAATAAAGTATAAGGTAGTATGGATATTAAAGTTAATGAAGATGGATAATAAGGTAGTATGGATATTTTATTTAAGGTAATATGGATAAGTTAGGAAATAAGTTAGTAGGAATAATAAAGGAAAAAAAGGTAGTATGAATAATATGGGAAATAAGGTCGGATAGATAATAAAGTAAATATGGAAACATGGATATTATATGATATAAAAGGTAGCATGGATAATAACAAAAATAAGGTAGTATGGACGATAAAGTGTAATGGATAATAAAGTATAAGGTAGTATGGCTAATAAAGTATAAGGTAGTATGGATAATAAAGGAAATAATAAAGAAAAAAGATAGATAATAAGGTAGTATGGATAATGAGGTCGTATGGATAATAAAGTATAATGTATAATAAAGTATAAGGTAGTCTGATTATTAAAGTTAATGAAGATGGATAATAAGGTAGTATGGATATTTTATTTAAGGTAATATGGATAAGTTAGGAAATAAGTTAGTAGGAATAATAAAGGAAAAAAAGGTAGTATGAATAATATGGGAAATAAGGTCGGATAGATAATAAAGTAAATATGGAAACATGGATATTATATGATATAAAAGGTAGCATGGATAATAACAAAAATAAGGTAGTATGGACGATAAAGTGTAATGGATAATAAAGTATAAGGTAGTATGGCTAATAAAGTATAAGGTAGTATGGATAATAAAAGAAATAATAAAGAAAAAAGATAGATAATAAGGTAGTATGGATAATGAGGTCGTATGGATAATAAAGTATAATGTATAATAAAGTATAAGGTAGTATGGATAATAAAGGAAATAATAAGGAAAAAATATGGATAATAAGTTAGTATGGATAATAAAGAAAGGTAGTATGGATACTTTATTTAAGGTAATATGGATTGCTATTACAAATCGTTTGATTTTTACACCACAATTTTAAAATTGAAAGTGCTCATTTTGCATTTAGTGTTAAAACGTACGGTATTCTTTTTGATGTGAATAAAAACTCCTAACAGTTATACTGCACGGGTAGGTAGAAAAAGTGTCATTTTTATCATTCAAAGCTTTTTTTTTTGGGTGTATTTATGCAATGGGTTCCTTGGCATCTTTTTTAGATATGCCTCATATTTTTTTTTAATTGCTAAAATGTTTAGTTTTTTATATATCTTTTTTAAATCACAGATGGAATTTTTTATATAAAAAGCAAATTTTGCTGTCAAAATAGTAACTTGAATAAAATAAAATAAATAGATGCCATCAATTCTTAAAAATTCAGTATATTTAATTCAGTATATAAAAACTTAGTAATAGGCTTTCTAAAAATAAGTTAATCCGTCATTATTTTAAAAAAAAATCAACTTTTAAAAATTAATTTTTATCTTCGAAATAAAAAGTTTGTTCTTATTAATTTTTATTTATTTTGATGCTGGAATATTTTTTTTTAATTATTTCGCAAACGATATTATTAAACAATCATAAAATGATGACTTTTTTTCTGTGTTCTAACTTAACAAAACAAAATGGCTTTTTTATCGAAATGTGTTTTTGTTGTTAACAATTTGTTTTAGAAAGCAGAAATGTAATATAATTATATTAACTTATTGTTATATATATTGTAGGTAATTATCGTCATTTATAAGCTTCAAAATATTATTTCTGCAGAATATTGTTGTATTTTCGAGGATCGTTACATTTTTCTAATTTTCTATTTGGCAATAATGAACCGACTACCCATATTAACTTATCTTGAAAAATAAGGAAAAAAAGTTAAATAAAATAGATTTTTTTAATTTTTTCAATTTAAGATATTAAAAGTATTATTTAAAAAAAAACACAATAATGTTTTTAAGTACACTCAAACCGACTTTTGGACTTCCTTATTAAAGATGCTAAAATCAATTCAGCAAAAGATGATAAAGTACATTTCAGCATCTTTTGCTGAAATGTACTTCATTGAACGAAGTATTGTTTTTTAAAAAAGAACGAGATCAAAGCATAAGTTTAACTATGTGAAATTTATATTTATATTCCAAAATGCTCATTTTACCCCACCACCTTACCCTAAAGAAGAAAATATTAAAAGTTTTTTAACAAATAGATTTAATTAACAATAGATTTATTATTAATTATTATAATATAGATTAACAATATATTTATTCTATTCTCTTGTATTTAAAATTAATTTTTAATTGTTTGTATATACACAATACGATTTTAAAAGATTTTCTATCTATAACGATTATTTTCAATTTAAAGTGTAAATAGCGCAACCATTTAAAGATATTTTTCACTTTTTGGTCAGTAGAGGGCGCCAGTAAAACCGTAAAAAGTCGAAACATTATCTTGAGCGTTTTAAATAAGCGTTTTTGAGAAAGCTATTAAATGTTTGTTTAAAAAAAGTACGGCTGAAACTGGAGTAGATTTCATTTAGTATAATTTTGATAAAAAGTAACTACCAATTTCGAATTTTAATAAGGATTTATGGTTCTTGTTATAAGTAAATGATTATTAGTTTCTTTCATGCGTAATACAACAAATATTTTTTTAGAGAAAATGATATTTAAAAGATTGTGTACATATAAGAATATCAAATTATATATATTTTGTTTCAAACTGTTATTATATAAATAAAAATATCTTATTAAATAAATACTTGTTAATAAAAATCATTTTTTCTTAAATATGAACTAAGTTTTATTATCTTATTGTTTTAAGTACGCATGCATTTTTTTTTAAAGATGAAATGATAATATGCGTTTTAATTTCCTTCACTTTTTTGTTAATTTAATTTAATAACATAGTCAAATCTTAATATTTATCAAATAAATGTAACTTGCATTTAAATAAAATTTCCTACATATGCTTTTCTATGACTTTTCATTTAGTTATTCATTGTATCTCTTTCCTACATATTTCAATTACTCCTTTTTTATATAAAAAAAAGTAACTTCATATACATAACGCCCTTCATTTTTAAACGTTGTTGGTTCAACATTTTCTGAACCAACTTATAAAAAGATCACTAGTACTCATTCAAAATTTAACAGTATAATAATTTTATAAAATAGTTGTTTATTTTATTATATTGGTAGTTATTTTATTTATCTTTTGAAATTTTTGTATTCTTAATTCAATATCAATGCAAGAAAACTAATTATATATATATATATATATATATATATATATATATATATATATATATATATATATATATATATATATATATATATATATATATATATATATATATAATTAGTTTTCTTGCATTGATATTGAATAAAGTAATAAGTTTAAGAGATAAAAGTTTAAATTATTCTGCAAATTGAAAATTATAGTGGTTTTTAATATATTTTAAATATGTGTATAATAGAGTAAGACTTAAACCATGTAAAATCATAATATTTATGATGCTAAATGTTTTCCAGTTCTTTCTATCGTATAATTTTTTGAGCACTAAAAAATGAGGGTTCTTAATATATTTATAACAAAGGAATGATTATTAAAATCAAATAATGAAAAATAGTTATTTTTAATAAATATCTATCTCAAAATATACTTTTAGCCAGTTTAATTTCAGAATTTAATTTTTACATATATTCCATAGAATTTGTTTTAAGCTAGTATTAATTTAAAAATGTATTTTTTGTCAATATCTATCAACCCAATTTTTAGCCAATATCTATCCCAAAATGTTATTATAACCAATATTTATTAAAAAATGCTAATGTAATCATTATCTATTCAAAATGTATCTTTAGACAGGTAAGTAACAACTTCTAATTAAAAGTTGGATTCTAATATTAATTTTAAAATGTTATTTAAGCAATGAATATATATCCAAAAATGTACTCTTAGACAGATTCTATATTCCAAAATCAATTTAAAACTAGTATCAATTTCAAACTGCTATATTGGTCAATGTCTATTCCAAAATGTATCACTAGGCAACTTCTAATTGCAAAACGAATTATAATATCAATTTCAAAATATCATATTAGTCAAAATCTATTCCAAAATGTATCTCTAGATAACTTCTAATTGCAAAATGGATTCTAATGACAATTTCAAAATTGTATTTAAAAAAGCAATATCTATCCTAAAATGTACTCTTAGACAATTTATATTCCAAAAATATTTTATTTTTGAATTATAACCATCTATACCATGTTGTTTTAGTCAATATCTATCCTAAAATGTATCTCTAAACAATTTCTGATTGCTATATAGATTCTAATATCCATTTCAAAACGTTATATTATTCAATATCTATCCCAAAATATATATCTAGACAATTTCAAATTTAAAAATGGATTACAATATCAATTTCAAAATGTCACACAAGTCAATATCTATTGCAAAATGTATCTCTAGACACCTTCTAATTGCGAAATGGATTCTAATATCAACTGCAAATGTTGTATTAGTCAATATCTATCTCAAAACGTATCTCCATACAATTTCTAATTGCGAAATGGTTTTTAATATCAATTTCAAAATGTTGTATTAGCCAATATTTATACCAAAATGTATCATTAGACAATGTTTAATTGCGAAATGGGTTCTAATATCAATTTAAAAAATGTGTATTAGTCAATATCTACCCCAAACTGTATGTCTAGACAATTTTAAAATGATATAATTGTCAATATATATCTAAAAGTGTATATGTGGACAATTTCTAATTGCGATATGGATTCTAATATCAATTTCAAAATGTTGTATTAGTCTTACATTTATACCAAAACGTATCTTTAGACAATTTCTAATTGCGATATGGATGCTAATATCAATTTCAAAATGTTGTATTAGTCAATATCTACCCCAAACCATATGTCAAGACAATTTCTAATTGTGATTTGGATTCTAATATCAATTTTAAAATGTTACTTTAGTCGATATCTATCAGAAAATGTATATGTGGACAATTTCTAATTGTGATATAGATTGTAATATCAATTAAAAAATGTTGTATTAGTCAATATCTACCCCAAACTGTATGTCTAGACAATTTTAAAATGATATAATTGTCAATATATATCTAAAAGTGTATATGTGGACAATTTCTAATTGCGATATGGATTCTAATATCAATTTCAAAATGTTATATTAGTCTTACATTTATACCAAAACGTATCTTTAGACAATTTCTAATTGCGATATGGATGCTAATATCAATTTCAAAATGTTGTATTAGTCAATATCTACCCCAAACCATATGTCAAGACAATTTCTAATTGTGATTTGGATTCTAATATCAATTTTAAAATGTTACTTTAGTCGATATCTATCAGAAAATGTATATGTGGACAATTTCTAATTGTTATATAGATTGTAATATCAATTAAAAAATGTTGTATTAGTCAATATCTACCCCAAACTGTATGTCTAGACAATTTCTAATTGTGATATAGATTCTAATATCAATTTTAAAATGTTATATTTGTCAATATTTTTCTCAAAATGTATATGTAGACAATTTCTAATTGGGATATGGATTCTAATATCAATTTCAAAATGTTGTATTAGTCTTATATTTATACCAAAATGTATCTTTAGACAACTTCTAATTGCGAAATGGATTATAATATTAATTTTAAAATGTTATATTTGTCAATATCTACTTCAAAATGTATATGTGGACAATTTCTAATTGCCATATGGATTCTAATCTCAATTTCAAATTGTTGTATTAATCTATATTTATACCAAAATGTATCTTTAGACAATTTCTAATTGTAATATGGATTCTAATATCAACTTTAAAATGTTATATTTGTCAATATCTACTTCAAAATGTATATGTGGGCAATTTATAATTGCCATATTGATTCTAATCTCAATTTCAAATTGTTGTATTAGTCTATATTTATACCGAAATGTATCTTTAGACAATTTCTAATTGTGATATGGATTCTAATATCAACTTTAAAATGTTATATTTGTCAATATCTACTTCAAAATGTATATGTGGACAATTTATAATTGCCATATGGATTCTAATCTCAATTTCAAATTGTTGTGTTAGTCTATATTTAAACCAAAATGTATCTTTAGACAATTTGTAATTGTGATATGGATTCTAATATCAACTTTAAAATGTTATATTTGTCAATATCTACTTCAAAATGTATATGTGGACAATTTCTAATTGCCATATGGATTCTAATCTCAATTTCAAATTGTTGTATTAGTCTATATTTATACCAAAATGTATCTTTAGACAATTTCTAATTGCGAAATGGATTCTAATATCAACTTTAAAATGTTATATTTGTCAATATCTACTTCAAAATGTATATGTGGACAATTTCTAATTGCCATATGGATTCTAATCTCAATTTCAAATTGTTGTATTAGTCTATATTTATACCAAAATGTATCTTTAGACAATTTCTAATTGCGAAATGGATTCTAATATCAATTTAAAAATGTTGTGTTAGTCAATATCTACCCCAAACGGTATGTATAGACAATTTCTAATTATGATATGGATTCTAATATCAATTTTAAAATGTTATATTTGTCAATATCTACTTCAAAATGTATATGTGAACAATTTCTAATTGCGATATGGATTCTAATATCAATTTCAAAATAATGTATTAGTCTATATTTATGCCAAAATGTATCTTTAGACAATTTTTAATTGCAAAATGGATTGTAATATCAATTTCAAAATTATATTTTAGTCAAAATCTATCTTAAAATGTATGTTTAGCTAATAGATTAAATGGGATATAATAATAAAAACTCCGAAGGAAGGCTTGCGGATTAAAAGTCAGTTGTTTCTTTCAAATAATAAAAGTGTGTTACATAAAAATATTTACAGCACAAACACATAAAATTCACTGAAACACGCATAATTAATTCACCGACGACAAACAACTCAAATAACACGCTCCGACATCTGCGTCTGTCTAACTCAATAAACCCCTTCATTCCAAACACAACAATAACAACTCATTTAATAAGCATAGAAATCCCATTTCTGAATCGGATTAGAAGAGAAACCCAACAAAGCATTTCTCATCTACCCCCTAAAAATCCACAGGAGGAGAAAAAAGGGCGAACAGTCTTTCAGGCAGTTTATGGCCAGGCAAGAAGGAAATAAAGTCTACTTATTTACTGGCTAAGATAATATTTTGGACTGCAGCCAGGACAGAGTCCTAAGAAAATAGGCTACGCGGGCTGCATACCTAAGCGGAATCCCTGGTCCTTGAAGGGGGTTCTTGGAAATTTTCGGAAAGCCGGATATTTCAGAAACGGTTCCGAGTCCTTGGGTTGTATCGAAAATGTAAATTTCATTACTTAGCCATGGATGTGCGTTATTTCGGAAAGGTTTTAGCGTGCGTGTTTTCTCGCTTGTGCGTGAGGTTTGGGGTTTTTAGTTTGTGACGGGATTCGATTGACACTTGTTCGTTTGGGTTTGAGTGAGGATCTAGTTAGATTGTGCACTGAATGATGGATGATAGATAATATAAGACGTATAATGACAGTTTATTCTTTAGAAATAGAATTGTCTGTCTAACACGACATCAAATACGAAAATATATTTAGATTGAATGATGATTCACTATAAAAACATTGTACTTAAAAATGAGTACCTGATTATTTTTCTTTGAGTACAATTGCATCGTGAATGAGCGATAACGTACACACATTCAAGTAAACGTACTTTCTCAAATAGAGCTATGTGATTTAATTTTGCTAATATAAGCTTCTGTTCAAGCCACCTTAAAAAAGCGATAATAATTTTCCTTGTCAAAAAAAATATTTTTCCTTATCGAAAAAAATACTTTTTCTTATTGAAAAAAATACTTTTTCTTATTGAAAAAAATACTTTTTCTTATTGAAAAAATATTTTTCCTTATCGCGGATACTATACTTCCCCTTCCCCTTTATATAAACAAAAATATTTTTCCTTATCGAAAAAAATATTTTTCCTTATCAAAAAAATTGTTTTACTTATCAAAAATAATATTTTTCCTTATCAAAAAAAATATTTTTCCTTATCGAAAAAAATATTTTTCTTAATAAAAAAAAATATTTTTACTTATCGAAAAAAATATTTTCCCTTATCGCGGATACTATGCCCACCCTTCCCCTCTATATAAACAAAAATATTTTTCCTTATCGAAAAAAATTGTTTTACTTATCGAAAAAAATATTTTTCCTTATCGAAAAAAATATTTTTCTTAATAAAAAAAATATTTTTACATATCGAAAAAAATATTTTCTCTTATCGCGGATACTATGCCCACCCTTCCCCTCTATATAAACAAAAATATTTTTTCTTATCGAAAAAAATATTTTTCCTTATCGAAAAAAATTGTTTTACTTATCGAAAAAAATATTTTTCCTTATCAAAAAAATATTTTTCCTTATCAAAAAAATTTTTTTTCTTAATAAAAAAAATATTTTTACTTATCGCGGATACTATGCCCACCCTTCCTCTCTATATAAACAAAACGATACTGATTGAAATAATTCTGACATTTCTTATAAAGCCAATGATAAAATATATCAATGACATTATCACTATCCTTGCGTACCATTAAAATAACAAATTACACTTATGCATTATCCATTTCTTGATAGAGAAAGCTGTAAATAAGAATACCAGTAGAGAATGAGACATTTTAATAAAGAATAAATCTTGAATGTTGAATAGAATCTCTGAATGCGTATTGACAAGTTCTTTGTGGGTGAATGTTTAATTGAATTTATGGAATAGTATTCTGTGGAATTGTTTGTTTCTTCGTTTGGTATGCCTGCATCACTGATGATCTTTTCTCTTGCATTCAGTTTCCCTTTTTATTATTCAGTATGAAGCGTACCGTAATATTTTCGAAGTTTCGATGCCAGAAATGTTTGATGTGTTGAATAAAATGTTTCATTCAAAATAATTTAAATTAATGTGTAATCTCTCCTTGATATATGGATGTTTTTCTACGGATTAGTTACTCTGTAAGGATATTATTTTTATATTTAACTATTGGTGGTTCTTGTTACATGTTCCTATAACATGAAAGAGATGAGAATGCCCATGAGTTTAAAAATAACCTTACAATCGTTAGTCTTTCATCTAACTAACTGTAAGAATATTTTTTTGTCTACAATACCATAAAAAAAATCGGATTTCGGGATATATATATATATATATATATATATATATATATATCCCGAATGGGATTTATAATGTTATATCCTACCGTTTCATTCTAAAGTTTAAAAAAATTAACTTACTAAGTTTATATAAAGTTCGAAATTACAATTTAAACAAAAGTGGACACGCCCCCCTTTTGGAAGCAGTCACTATTTGAAAATATTTAAACTTAATTGCTTAAAATAAAAACAAAATATTTCGCGCATTCACCTATCCTAAATAGTCGAGACATTTTCACGGGAAGTCCAAACTATAAATTTAGATTATTATTTTAATTGATTAAGTTTTAGATAAGAATTGATAGGTGATTTTAGATTAGATAAGATTATATTTATTGATTAAATTTGATTTTTATATCAGTGATTTGACTTATTCCACTTTTCCAAGAAATGGTGTTTTTCTATCTTTAGGTCGTTAATTCGTTGGACAAGTGACAATAGGTGTTCACAAATTTAAAAGTTTTATTTATAGACTTTCTTTTCGAGTTTTTAGAGGTTACGAAGGTCGTGGCTCCGGAGAAGCCTTCGCCTCCAGTATGACAAATAATTTAACATAACATTAGCTCTAGGCTACATAAATGAATTTACCATTGTGAATATTAACTTTGAAGGCAGGGTTATCTCGATTAAGGCAGGGTCCCATCAACTGGCATAACTGTTGAACTGGATGTGTATTAGGCAGGTTGTTAGTTTTTCAGGATTTATTTTTTAATACCTGTCGTTTCTTTACATAATTTTATTTACAGAAGGTTACCAAGGATTTACAAGAGTTAACTTGCTAGCAAGAGCGCCGCCCTGGGACGCTGAATATGTAGGGGATCTGTGTGATTATATACTACTAGGTCATTTAACTCTTCATTGTCAATACTATTGATCCATAGAAGTTAGTGGATAGCTTGCCAATAAATTGAAGTAGTGAGGGCATATGTAGTGAGTTGGCTATGTTGACGTCGTGTACGAACCATTTGGACCTCATGATGTAATCTCTTGGTAGATTTCTTTGGAATTTGTCAAAGTTATCAAGTCTGATTTTACAGGCAGAGTTCCATGAGGTCGCTGCGTATGTAATAATATGTCAAAGAATGACTTTATATACCAATAGTCTATTGGTCATAGAGAGATTAGATCTGCAGTTCAGTAGTGGCATTAGACTGAATTTGACCTTACGCAATTTATCCTTGATGAATTCGAAGTGAGTCATCCATGTCATTCTCTGGTCTAAGACCAGTCCTATATATTTGGCCCTGTCTTGCCAGGGTATGATGGTGTTAAACATGACAAGAGGAGCAGGTTTTTTGGTTTTTTCTAGTGAACAGTACTGCAGCACTCTTGTCCACATTTATTTAAATTTTTCAGGCTTGCAACCATTTCTTTAACTCTATGATATGTTTATGGAGAAGTTTCCGGACAAAGAAAGTGGACGAGTGTCTAGCCAATATGGTTGTATCGTCCGCAAACAGGGCGATCTTAGTTTTGGGGATCTGATATATGTCATTGACATATATATTGAACAGTGTGGGTCCCAAAATTGAACCCTGGGGGTTACCTGATTGGATATGTGTAATAGTCGAGTGGATTTTCCCAACTCGAACAACAAAATTACGTTGAGTGAGGTAGGAAAAAAGCATTGTAATAAGATAGTTGGGCATATTAAAATGAATGTGTGAGGGAGAGATTTTATTTTGTTATGGAGTACCCGGGGCCGAAGGCACCACAACCTCCGTCATGACTGCATATATAATATGCGTAGTAAACACATTAGGTTAAATGGACGTTACAGTAGATAAACAAAATTCACATGCATGCCATTCCGAACGAGGAAGAGCGCAGGCGCGGAACAAAATGAATGTCACATTGATAACCATTTGTTTGTATGTTAATCTGAAACTGAACGGACTGGTATACATTTCCATTAAAATATTATTTATTTAAAACGATTCCAATAAATAACATAACTAAAATCCATTTCAATTCCGACAAACATGCTTCAAAAACACAATTATCCATTCGAAACAATTCGTTTCCGAACTTCAAATCTAAATCATTGCGACTTTTAATTGTGCTACCCCCATCCAAATCCCACACGAAACGACTCTAAGTAAACTTAAAGGAACGGAATATTAATAACCTCACTATTTACTCAAGAAAGTATGCATGTATAACGATTACCACGATACAGAATCCAACGCTAAAACAACCCGAACTTAATGTGTTGAGCGTCAACCGTTAATCAATTTCTCTCCATTAGTAAAAGCAAATCTCACGTTGTGAGATATGGCGGCCATTATGTCTTCTGTTCTCCCTGCACAAGCGAACAGTGGTAAATATTAACTTTTGTGGGGAAGTTTAACTGTTAATGTTGTTTTAATGTTTACATATGTCGTTAGTTATTTTAATGATGCGGAGGGGGTGTTTTGGAATGGTGGGATCTTTGATGTTCGGGATGCGGGATTGGGATTCACTCAGATTGGGATTTAGATGGCAGTTTGTGAATTTTAAAATAGTATCTAGCATTAAATACATTGTTAAATGATACATTTTATTCTTTTTGGAACATTGGATTGATGGTTACAGCGTTAGGAAATGATTGTAAGTGTCCATACGCAACGTCTATGTCATGTGTCTAACAACATAGAAGAATTGCGTACATATTACACTGTAAAAAATAAACTTAAAACTCAGTACATGAACGTACTCATTTTTTTAGTATTATCGCATCGGTAATCAGCGATGACCTACTCAAATTTAAATTATCGAACTTTCTCAAAAATGAGCAGTGTGATTTAATTTTGCTGATCTATACCCAACGTCTACGTCATGCGTCTAACAACATAGAAGACTTACGTACAAATTACACTGAAAAAAATAAGCTTAAAACTGAGTACATGAACGTACTCATTTTTTTTAGTATTATCGCATAGGAAATCAGCGATGACATACTCAAATTTAAGTTATTGAACTTTCTCAAAAATGAGCAGTGTGATTTAATTTTGCTGATCACAGCTTCTGATCAAGCCATCTTCCTGACAGTTATTCAGAAGATGGTTTTCCACATTATTTGATGTCGGTTGCTTAAATAGAAACTGAGTTATTACAATTCAATTTTCTTACTTTTCATTCTTTTGACACACCTTTTTAACATAACTTCTGTGTATAACTTGTTAGCTTCGCCCTGGTAGCTTAACTGATAAGACTCTGGACAGAGGTCCTGCAGATCTAGGTTCGATTCGAGGAAAGTTTTGGTTGTAATTGTTGATATTTATTGAAAGTGATTTACGAATTCATAGCCATGAATCCATATCCATAGCATCGAATGTATTAAAAAATGAGTACATTTTACTTATTGTTAAAACGTATTTTAACAACGTAGTACCAACAAAAATATTATGTAAGTTAACACAACAACAATTTTGCAGAAATCGCCATATTGCATTTTAGTGATAATCTAATTGTGACAGTTGTAAGGGCTTTGCAGATTGGATAGTAATGTATTTAAAGGGAATGTTTGTGATCCGTTTGGAGTGGAAAACTTAAATACTGTATTATAGTTCAGTCTGCCAGGATTACACCCAGGTTTTTTCACAAACAAATTTATTCGGACAAATTTATTTCTGAGAATGCTCTTCAAGACACAGTAAAAAAATATGTGAAAATGTTAAATACGAAGCACGAGTTTTTTCTGCTGAACAAATCGTGAATCGTTTCTAATAAGTTGTTTCCTTTACTCTAGTACATGTTTTCCCACAAAGGAATCGATGCTTTTTAAATTAAATCATTCGAAAACGGAGATAAAAAGAAAAGTGAAACTAGTATAAATGTTATTTTGAAAGACGTTAAAAGTTGATAAGGAAATTTCAAAATTAGTTACAAACGTTGCTGATACGTGGCACTATTCGCTATTATCACTTTACGAAAACCGAGAAATAGGTAATAAAATGTCCTTTGCAAGCAGTCGCTGCAATTACATCACAAACCATTCAAAATGTGTACCTTTTGCAGCATATATACATTTTCATTTACCTTCTGTAATGTATGAACAGCAGTGAACGCAAATGTATCCCATATCAACTTGTTAAAGCAAGTTCGTCTGGTGTGCAGGATTATCTCAGAAAACAGTGTCCTTCAATGTTCCCCACGAAAAATAATCACACATTGTAAGATCGGGGAGTATGGAGGCCAATCCATGCATGTTCCAGCGTATAACGCCACCTGTCGGAAACGTTTGTAACTATTTTTGAAATTTCTTTATCGGATTTTTACTGTTTTCATACCTGTCCCATCGTACAGCGTCACCTGCCGGCACATTTTAAACTCCTTTATCGGATTTTTACGGTTTTCATACTTGTCATCCCAGCGTTGAGCGCCACCTTTCGGTAGCGTTTGTAAGTATTTTTAAAACTTCTGTATCGAATATTTACGGTTTTCATACTTGTCTCAGCGTATAGCGCCACCTTTCGGCAGCGTTTGTAACTATTTTTGAAACTTTTTTATCGAATATTTACGGTTTTTAATACTTGTCCCAGCATATAGCGCCACCTTTCGGCAGCGTTTGTAACTATTTTTGAAACTTTTTATCTAATATTTACGGGTCTCTGTGGCCGAGTGGATTAAGGTGTCAGCTGGGTCCCCGATTTAAAACTTGCGATGGACTAGACTAAAGAATAATAAAAAGTAGTGATATTGCGATCGGAGGGTTGCCAACTTCGCTACCAAAATACTAGAATGTCGTCCAGAACATCCACGGAAAATTAACGGCGTGTATACGGGACTGGTGCACGATAAATCTGATCGGGGTCCAAAGTCTCGACGTCTATTGAAGGCTATGGGTGCCAGCTCAGGTGTTGTCCTCCTCATCTGACCATGGTTCAAAAATACGAGGCATCGTTCCCGGGCCTTTCCTTCGAGATAGGCCCCGAACCGTCGCCAATAGCTCACTGTGCAGCTCTAGTGCGACGTTAATTTAACCAAAACCAAATCGAATATTTACGGTTTTCATACCTGTCCCAGCGCCACCTTTCGGCGACATTTAAAACTTCCTTATCGGATTTTTACGACTTTCAAAATAAACCTACGACTAGTTTCACTCTTATATTGATCCCCGTTTCCAAGTTATTTAATTTTAAAATCAGGGAGACCTTTGGGGAATTCCCCGTACGGTATTACTCCAGCCAACCAAGCTTTGGATGAAAAATTCGAAACGAAATGTCAAATTCAAAGAGAAATAAATAACATAATCCACGAAAAAAAAAAAGATCAACCACCTTCCAACCCCCTCATCCGCTGCTCTATTGAGCCTTGTGTGTATTCAGTCGAACTTTCCCCCGCCTTTTGCCCATTAGATGGTTTGCCTATTAAGCCACACTAACGCCCCTCCATCATGAATGTGTATAATACGCATCACAGAAAATGAATCGATATGATGCATACGCTGAATCGGAATCGGAATCGTATTGCATGACCAGATTTATAGGGTGATAATAAGGGATTGCTTGCGTGCTGCTTGATATGAGAGTGAAGCGAGTTTTTTTTTTTTTTTTTGCTTTTAGCTTGTGATCTTTTTTTGCTGCTTGGTTATCGGTGCGTGAAATATGGTGGGCTGCACTAAGAATAGTTTTGACATTGCGTTGTTGGGGATGTGATGCATTATTCATGGTTTTGGGGGGTGACATATGTGGAAATGTTGGAAATCGGTCTGAGTAGTTAAAAGATGAGATAGTTAGTTATGTTGACTTAATAGCTTATTCGGGGAATGAGTCAGTATGAAAGTAGTTTTTAAATTGTTAAATTGGAAATAAATATATAATGAGGTAGCAATGATATACATGGTGGTCAAACATTGCTGACCATTTCATTTTATTGTTGTAATCCCTTTAGCTGTATAGGCGTATAAAACAAGTTTTTTGAATTGCCTCGTTAATATTTTAGCTTCTGTAGAAACTTGCTTAGCTTCTGTAGAAACAAATAAAGTAGTTAAAATATAACAAAATTTATGGTTTATTATGTTTTGTGTAGTTAAAACGCAAAATAATGATTACCTTGCCCACCTGTTTGTTCAGCAATGCGAATTCAAATAATCATATTGTTTTTAAAGCAGTTTATGAAGTTACTTTATTTTTCTATTTTATTTATTATTGTTTTACTAGTTTCTGTTAGTACCAATTAGCACTAGAAAAGTTGTTGAAATATTTCACAGCGTGCACTGTGTAAAATATTATAAAATCGATACATTGGTAACTTGTAAAGCAAATGTCAATACCACATTTTGCAAAAAGAACTTAGAACGTGATTTAGATTTCAGGAATTCCATCAGATATATGAAGTGTAATCCAATAAATAAAAATGTGAGAGCCTTTGCGGCATTTTACATGTCAGATACCGTTATGCCCTTCATCTAATGCAATAAATTTATAAGTATATATTACTGATACAATAAATAAACTCCGAACAATATTTAAATCAATTCCCATTTTATGCAAAAAAAGCTTCAGCTGGTTCTTGACAAGCAATCCTTCTCCCGCTTGCTAAACCACTTAATAGTTTCATTTCGATAAACAATTTCAAACTTGTATATGGCACTATTGCGCTAAAACATTAAAGAGATTAGATCGTTAACATGAATTTTTTGATAAACTTATTAAATTTTGATATTTATTTAAAAAAGCACTTTACAAAAAGGAAATTTATAACTTTTTCAAATTTAAATAGAGTGTTACCTAGAAACAAAATTCGTTTGTTTATTAAAAACAGCAACTTTTTTTTTGTTTTGTATTATAAAAAATTGTAGACTGTTGAAATGTACTATAACTTCATGAACTCATTTTTTTATTGATATCAAAACGATTGGACAATAGTTTTCTATTGATAATTGATATAGAAAACCATTTTTAAGCGCCTTTGTATTCTAATTTTTCAAACAAACTAATCTGTAAATTTGAAAGTACTGCGTTTTGTAGTAACTGAGCTTTTTCAATACGGACATCCGGACACATTTTGACTATTTTCAATTTACAGTTAAAGTAATAGTGGATTATGTCAAAAGTGACTTACTCCACTAGTATTACAACTCTCTCAATTATTAAAATATTTACAGCTATTTCAATGCATATAACTAGAAAATAAATATATGTTATATATAATTAAATATTATTTCTATAAATTTATTTTTGACTACAATAAAAATATCCTCGGAATAAAATTAAATAAATATTAAGTAACAAATATAAAGCAAGTTACGAATTTCAAAATATTTACAGCCATTTATTTTTTTCCCACATTATACGTTGTTCTTCAAAAGCTATCAACACAATTAATTTTAATTAAAATCCCTCCTTTGTTATTTTACTGCGGCAATGTGTGCCTGCAGAACTGAGAATTTAGTTGCGAAGTAAACACATTTGAAAGCGCATATTTAGAAAATCTAACATTTACTGCGATGTGCGTAGTTTATTTGTAAACAGAATAACATTTCTTTGCCAAAGTTTAACTTAAAGTACATTAAATGTTGATTTATTATTCTTATAGTATACTTTGTTTTGAAATCAAAGACGCAAGTTTCAACTTAAGGTTTGATCATTGGATTTGTTTGGGATTTACTTATTTAACCTAAGGTTTCGAATGTTTTATTTTATCAGTTTCATTAATTATTAATGTAAATGTAATTAAATATTTTATTGGTAGTTTGTTTTTTCGAGTATAGAATTTTATCCATTTGTGAGCAATGTTACTTCAATTGAATTGGAAAAGTAGAAATAATTTTATATCAGGAATAGTTGCAAATGCGTAAATTTTAAAATAAGACATTCGAGGTATAACGAAGTATGTACTATTAAATATAAGTTATAAGTACTATTCCTTAATAAAAATAACAAGTGTTGTTTTTCCTGTTGAATTTTTAATTCGAAATATCATAAAATGTTCTTTTGTTTAGGGGGGAGGGGGGCTCTTAGAATTATTTATAAATAAATATAAAATCTCAGAAGTAAATTTCGTTTGTTTATGTAGGTTTAAATTTGTTTTTAACAAACCCTGTAAAAGTTGTTTTTCCTTGCATATAGTTACAATGCAGGAAAACTAACTTCTGAATAAAGAGAAAATATGAATTATCACTATAAAATGATATAAACATGACTTGAAATGACTAAATGACTTGAATGAAGTAAAAATGACTTGTTCCATTTATTAAATATTTTTTTATAAATTATTTTATATTTTAATTTATTATTTATGTCCTGATAGAAAACGCAATTGATTTTTGCTAAATTTTAAACTTTTTGACAAATATTATATATTTTAATATGTCCTTATAAATATGAGTGTTTTAGTATAATAATAATACGTATTTTATATATTTTTCTAACTTTGGTACAAAGGCTAAAGTATGAGTTCAGAGTACACACGAATCAGAATAGAACTCGATATTTTTGGACACACTTATTAAGGTTTACATACCCATTATGACAATAGCAAATCGACCAAAAATTAAAAAATATTTTTGTTTTGTTTTTGTGTTATAATATTCAGTGTCTTTCATGTGATACCAATATTGAATAAATTTTCCAAATATTTTTTAATCTAGAAAGAGTTATTCCAGGGTTCCACTTGCAATTATAATATTTTTTGCAAATTTTACACTCATTTTCTAAAGAATAGTATTTTTACCATATGTCACTTTATTCCATACATGATCATTCAAGTTTGCTTAAACCTTTTGAGAATTTTTTTTTTCATTCAACTTTATATTAGTTCTTAGATGTTATGAACCTACATCATATAGATTCGTTAAAAAATTATTATTTTTTTTGTAGGATTTTAAAGTTGGAAATTTGAAAAAAAAAATTGGGTGTATTTGGATTTTAGAGATAACAAATTATTTTAAGAAATTTAGATGCTATTAACTTTTTAATTGCATAACAACAGATACTGCGAGTAATTTCCGACAAAAATTAAGCTTCTATATTAATTACTACTTACGCGATCATGTTTGAAAAAACATGCTAATTAGCTTATAAAATTTTAATGACTAATTAGCATTTCTCTTTATTCAGAGTTTTTTTTTATAAATCATCATTATAATGAAGATGTTTTCATACATTAAAAAAACAAATATTAAAATTTACAATTAAAAATAAAATTCAAGTGTAGTCTTAATGAAATCCTTTTTAGTATTATGACTGCAATTTTTTCAATATTTCAGTAAGGAAATATTTTTAATAGGCTTTATTTTATCTAGTTTTTATTACTATCTTCTTGGTATCATACATTAATCGAAGACTATTTAATTTTAAATATAGACATCACTATCAAAAGAATTATTATACAAATTCGTCGCAATCAATCACGTATATTTTTTAAAAGAGTTGCTTTCGAAATTTTTCGTAACAATTCCTGTAAATTTTGTAACACAACAGATAATGAAACCTGGGATCATGTATTTTTAGTCTGTCCAATTCACGATGCATTCAGACGAAAATACTTATTATCAATTGAATCCAGTCACATTTCAACCATTCTGAAATTTTACAAAAAAAAATATTTTTGTTTTTATAATTACGCAATCTCTGTTTTAAAATTCCGGGAGAACTTGATCAGTGAACTTGTGCAGGAATAACAGATTAAAACCCAATTCTAATTGTTCATGTAATTTATTTTTGTCTTTTTTTTTGTATATGTCTCAAATTGTGTTTTAATTTTTTTAAAAATGCATTATATTGTATTTTGTTTTATCAAACTTTGTATCCGCTCTTGTTAAAATATGTTGCCAACCTTTGTAAATGGGCTACGGCCCACTACCATAAACTTATCTATCTATCTATCTTGGTATCATACATAATGGATAGTTTTAGCTTCATTCGTGAAGAATTCTGTAAATTAGTTATTTCCTAAAAGCTGTTTGTGTACAGCGAAAACATGTTCGTTTATGTAGTTTTAATAAATTTGCTTTTGACGTACCCTGTAAAAGGTGTTTTTCCTTGCATAGACTTGCAATGCAGCAAACACAGCTTCTGGACCAAATAAAGCAAATGTCTGTAAAACTCCTTTTCCTTTGCTATATGTATAATGCAGGAAAAACTGCTAGTTGTCAGTTTAGAAATTTTATATTTAATTCGTTTTGTATTTTAATCTGGCGGTTTTATTTTAATTATTTGATTATGTATTCAATGTATGTGTTTAATAAATACATCAAATACACTAAGAATATTGAAAATAAACTTGGATTGTTTACTAAATGAATTTATGAATTTAAAAAAAAAATTAATTTAAACAGTCAAATTACATATTCTTGTTAATTAGCGGATTTTTGATAGACAAATTATCAACTTAATTTATTATTAGAAATCAGTTTTAGAACTAATGGGATAATTAATCAAAACTAACATATTAATTATTCAGGAATTTCGAACTAACTTATTAAATTTAATCGAATTATATTATAAATTAATTCATTGAAAGTACCTATAAAACCATTCAAAACATTAAATCTAGAACACAAATTGTTCAAATAATTCAAAATATAGATTTATTTGCAATCAAAACATCTGTCCACAAACGAAGTATCAATAAAAGCCTTCGCTTTACCGATTCACACAATGGAAACATCAATTTAAATTAACACGAATAGCAACGTATAAATTTCAATGACATTCTCTTGCAACAAGAGATACACTCTATTATTTTAAAACAACCAGAGGAGATTCCACTCTAAACTGAACACTTGGCGGCGTTTTGGCATGGAAAGCGGTCGATACCGCGCCATCCTTGCCAAACCCAACAGTTCGCAAGGCGCTAATAGCGGGGCGAACACTACCCTAGGCAGATGCACAGAGATACATCGCGCGCTCGAACGTCCTGGGTCGCACATCAGTCGTACTAGGTAGTGTACTGGAGTATTTAAATTCTACAGTCCCAATGTGGGCGGATTATATAAGATAACAAAGTCCGAGAAGCATTTTGGAGGGTTTGAGAATAAATGGAAAAAAAACTTACTACCAAGTATTTAGTTGAAGTTTCGGTTTCATAAAAGGAGTTTTGTGTTAAGTGAATTGAGATGGATAGATTTCTTCGCTGATTCTTACTTGGATTTGTTTGATTTAAAAACTGTTGCCATTCGGAGTGTCCGGGATATATAAAATCTCTTGATTTGTTGTTCGAATTGAAGAAGATTTTGTGCTTCGGAGATGTTGTTTGAGAAGATGTTGTTTGAGAAGATGTTGATTCACGTAGCTGTCATTGGAATTTATTTGTTTAGCTCGACGAGGAGCGCGGTTCTAGAGATTACAGGTAGGTTGATTGACACAATTTTTACAAGTTTTTATTTTATATTAATTATATGATTTATCCAATATTTAGTACAACAAATATGAGTAATATGTAAACCATATTATATATAAAATATTCATTAAATTTTGAAGTAATTTATGCATATTCAACTTTACAGGTTATTTTGTAAAATTGTGACAACTTTCGATAAAATATTACTGAAAAAATATGCAAGCAAATATGTACTTCTTAAAATTTAACGAATCATCTGGTTCGATTAACTTTAAAAATATGCAATACTAATAGACATTTACTGCAAAAAAATTAACTATCGAACTTTTATATCGATTTATAAATATAGAGTAATTGGGTTTAGGCTAATTTTAATTTATATATTACTATTGTGAACGTAAGTTCAGTAAATTATATATTTTTGTAGTTTGTTTCTTTCAATGAATAACGTGTAAATATTGTTTTCATGTGCATTTTTTTGGGAACGACATATCTCAAAACAACATTTGAATATACGTTAAAAGTTAATATATTTTTGTAATGTATAATTTTTATTCCTAAGACAATATATAACAAAATAAATTTACTTTAAAAAATATTACGTATATGTTAATATAGGTATTTATATTCTCATTTAATGAATACATACATTATTTTATTTTGAAAATAGCCATTTAAAAAAAACATACATTTAGTAAATAGTAATACAGAAGTATGTGTTTTACAAGCACCTGACGAGATAGCATACCCTTCTTTATAATGACTGCCCGTTAAAATCCCAATTGGTCGTTTCGTTTTTATGTGATCAATTCATTTAGCTTGTTACCACTATTTTTATAAACTACTATTTAATAGTGATCTATGTGTCGTTCTATATGTGTTTGATTATCTTGCGTCTAACAACCTATCTGTGATTGGCCGGAATCATTTATCATTTAATGAACGATAATAAGGATAGAATAACTCGGAACTAAACATGTTATGGAACAGTATTTTAAAAGGGGATAAGTAAGAAAAGTGCCGCCCTATGTAAACGTCCCGATGCCCGCTTCTTGTCAAATAAGATACTTTCTCTAACGGGATCATCAAAGATTGAGGTTTTGGTGTATTATCCTAAAATAACTGGCATTTTTTTTTTATTATCCAATTTGCACTTTCACTACAACTAAATTAGCATTGCATACATTACAACCAACTAAAAATATGCAAACGTTTTGTAAGATAAATTTTACCTTTGAAATAAAATATAAATATTAATGTACTGGCTACCACTTTTTGAAATTGGTGTAAATTTTCAAATATATAAATTTCGACGTTAACTTAAAAAAGTGGTAATAAGTGTAAAATAAATACGAAAAAATAATTTTTTCACCCGTGTACCATAATTAAAATAAAAATAAATAAAATTACAATTATTTTTTGCGCTTTTTTTTATTAAAGTATTTTTTTAAATGTAATTTTATACTTTTTAAGATTGCTCTTTTTAAAATGTATTTTCAACATTAAATCGGAACAAACAATGAAAAAAAAAATTAAAACCTTTTAAAGTCAACACCTCATTATAAATTTAAACAAATATGCAAATGAAATATTCCATCTTTGCGCAAACTTTATGCAAATTCTAAATATGATCCCCATTACTTTTTAAAAGACTCATAACTCGAGCAATAAACCCATCCTAAAAGAATCTTGTACGTGGATTAAAAAAGCATAAAACTTTAAAGACTAGATCGAGATCTTTAATAAATGTAAATGCATATCTTAAGTGCTTTCGAGATGTCATTGAATAAATTATGAGGGTTACTCTAAAAATGTAGGCAGTTTGCTGTACTTGGTAGGGGAATCGGCTAAAAAAATAGCTGGTAAATGAAATTGCAACAAGTTTACTTCCAGGAAAGGCAGTGAACGTTGTTGATTCGAATAAATTAAAATGGAATGGCATTAGTTTAAATAATGTTGTGTCAAGTATTTTAAAATATAAGTCTGCATGTAATTGATGAGTATTGACTATTTTTATTTTCATATTTTAAAATTGTAAAATTAAAAAAAAAATCAATTACAATTATTGGTAGTAAAATTATTGTACCTTTAATTTTGAAGTAAATGAGTAAAATTGTTTTTATAGTTATTATATTGATTTTTGGCATTCTATCGAACTTTATTGATATAATGTACAACGTCCTTCCAGAAGGACATAGTGTGCATACATCAGGCTTCATATTTACAATCGTATAATTGTTTTTCCTTACTCTGGTAATTCAGCCGGTACTACTATGAAAATAATTATAAAATCTGATTTGGCGTAAAATGTAGAATTTAAAAATTCTAAATGTAAATTTTTTTATGAAATTTCTAAACTTTTTATGTCATTTTAAATCGACCTTAACTGTTTTATTATTAAGCCAATTCATTAAATATCAAACAGTTAAATCTTATGACTTTATAGAGCTGTGATTGTAAACGTGTTAAAATACTTGTTATTTCCATGAGAATAAATAAACCCAAAAAACGTATTAAAAAAACTTATAAGATATTTAAAAATAAGTTCTATGAGATATATTATAATAAGTTCTATGAGATATATTATAATAAGTTCTATGAGATATATTATAATAAGTTCTATGAGATATATTATAATAAGTTCTATGAGATATATTATAATAAGTTCTATGAGATTTATTATAATAAGTTCTATGAGATTTATTATAATAAGTTCTATGAGATTTATTATAATAAGTTCTATGAGATATATTATAATAAGTTCTATGATATATATGATAATAAGTTCTATGAGATACATTATAATAAGTTCTATGAGATATATTGTAGTAAGTTCTATGAGATATAAGTTCTATGAGATATATTATAATAAGTTCTATGATATATATAATAATAAGTTCTATGAGATATATGATAATAAGTGCTATGAGATATATGATAATAAGTGCTATGAGATATATGATAATAAGTGTTATGAGATATATGATAATAAGTGCTATGATATATATGGTAATAAATAAATAAGTTTTGAACGTCGAAGACGCTTCCTTGCATTCGGCTTTAACACCGCAGCAGCTCGGCTTAAACTGATTCTTGGAAAGCTAGCAAAAAATATCAAAGCGTCAAAATGGCTAACACAATCGCAAAATTCAAATGGCTCTCGAAAGCGACGGTATTTTTTTTGTAAACGTCTTTTTGTTTTGTCAAACCACGGTAAGAACTACAACGTTCGTTGTTACAAATTTTTTTTTATCACCGCACAATTTTTGATTACTATTATCTTATTTTTATAAATCCACATATTATATTCGATTCTTCAATACATTTTCCAGAAAAGCAAAAACCACTGCTGAATTAATTACTGAAAAATTTATCATAGTTGCATATTTGTAAATTTACTTTTTTTTTTAAATTAAATCCAACTCACATGTTTGACATGAATCGTGTAAATTATTTTTCCTGTGATTGGACAATAATGATTGATCCGTACTTTCAATTCCAATTGGAGTTCAACTTTTAATAATGAATTAAATTTCGTTCACTTTTCGATAATTTTAGATTTTATCATATAAATTTAAAACTTAGTGACAATCGTTATTAATAATTTCCGTTGACATTTATTAGCTGGTAGTATAAATAAAAATTTTCAAAACTCTATTTGATGTTTTAATTAAGCCAGCTTTCATGTCTTATCAAAATTGATGCAGCCGTTGGTTTAAATTAATAGTTAAATAACAAGACATCTTGATTAATTAGTGTAATGCAACAGTTATGATATTGATAGGTTTTCTTTTTTTATCTTTTTAGATAAGCGTCATTATTGTATGGCAAATCATGTTTTGAAGTACATTTTGTATAAATGTAATACATCAAATTGCTTTCTGATTATAATTAACGTCAGTTTCTTTAATGAAAGTATTCCTTAGGACCATTTTATACGAACGGGGAAAACGCGCGGGCGCTTCTCAATGATTCGGGAATTCGTATAAATTCTCGAATCAACGAGAACCGTACTTGTAGAATGGGTCTTTGGTTCATTCTACATAAACGTGTAAAACGTGCTTGAGCATCTCGGTGAATGCCTATTCTGCACGAACGAGTAAAACGCGCATGAAGTTCTAGAAAAAAAAATTATTTTGAACGAACGAGGAAAACGCGCGTGAAGTTCTCGTTGAAGATCTATTCTGCACGAACGAGTAAAACGCGCGGGAGGTTTTTGTTGGAGATCCATTCTACACGAACGAGTAAAACGCGCGAGAGGTTCTCGTTGAAGATCTATCTGAACGAACGAGTATAACACGCGTAAAGTTATCGGGGAAGTTCTATTCTGCAGAACGAATAAAACGCGCGTAAAGTTCTCGGTGAAGGTCCATTCTACACGATCGAGTAAAACGCGCGAGAGGTTCTCGATGAAGATCTATTCTGAACGAACGAGTAAAACGCGCGTAAAGTTCTCGATGAAGGTCCATTCTACACGAACGAGTAAAACACGCGCGAGGTTCTCGTTGAAGATCCATTCTGCACGAACGAGTAAAACGCGCGTGAAGTTCTCGGTGAAGGTCCATTCTACACGAACGAGTAAAACTCGCGGGAGGTTTTTGTTGGAGATCCATTCTACACGAACGAAAAAAACGCGTGTGAAATTCTCGTTGAAGATCTATTCTGCACGAACGAGGAAAACGCGCGCGAAGTTCTCGGTGAAGGCCCATTATACACGAACGAGGAAAACGCGCGTGATGTTATCGTTGAAAATCTATTCTGAACGAACGAGTATAACGCGCGTGAGCTTCTTGGTTATTCGAGAATCCATACCAAGTGGTACGAATTATTGAATCACGGAGAAGCTCACGCGCGTTTTACTCGTTCGCATAGAATGGGCGTTAGGCTGTTAATTTTTTTGTGTCACTACATTCCTATCTGCTGATAGTTCTATCCCTTCACATATAGCATACGAAAAACAAGTTTTACAGACATTTGCTTTATTTGTTTCAGAAGCAGTGTTTGCTGCATTGTAAGTCTATGCAAGGAAAAACACCTTTTACAGGGTGCCTTAAATGCATAAACAAACATTTGTTCACTGTGCACAAACAGGTTTTAGGAAAAAAGTAGTTTACAGAATGCTTCAAGGAAAAAGCTTAAACTGTTCATTATATGTGATACACGAAGATAGCAATAAAAACAGATACAATAAAACTTATTTAAAAAATATTTCTTTAGGGAAATAGTGAAAAAATTATAGTCACAATACTAAGAATGATTTCATTAAGACTAAAGCAAACACTTGAATATTCACAAGAAAGACACCATGAGCATGTTCCTTCTATTAACTGTTGTGATAATCTTTAAGTATTATTTACCGAATTGCCCGTTAATTCCTGAACTTCTCATGAAATTATCATACAAATTATTTTCCCCAAGTCGCCATGAGTAATCAAAAAACACCTTATAAACATTCACAGATTACTACTATAATAATACACAAAAAATATCTCCATATGCTGTGTTCATCCCCTCAGTACAACGGTCGGATTCTCCACAAATCTAAAGATCCTTAAGGGGGTCCGATACCCAAAATTCGCAAAAAAAGTCATTTTTTTTTTATATTTAAAAAATAGTATTCAAACTTATCTTAATAACTCACAAAAAACTGCTTCAAAAAATTCCTATTACTTTTTTAGTTATGAATGTTTTAATGATGTGTTCCTATAACATAGTTGTATCATATGTAAACTTTAAAAGCAAATATCTCTGTTCGTGGTTTTGAAATTTAATGAACACTAAAAATGCTAAGGCTTTTTTACTATTATACTTAAAATCATAATTTTTGTGTGTATAGTAAGATAAATATATTTTAAATAGATGTATGCATTCAGATTTCCTATTTTTACCATAATTTGTTTTTTAAAACCACTTAAAATGGAATTTTATTTTTTTTCGTCAATTTTTTTTCCAAAATTTCTAATATATTTTATTTTTTTAAAGCGATGTATCTGAATCAATATTTGAATGCATACATCTATTTACATATTATTCAAGATCTTAAATAAAAAAAATTGCTTCAAAATATTGAAAAACAAAAAAGGAGTAGGAATTTTAAAATTGTTAAAAAATTTACTAAAATTTTAATTTAAAAATAAATGTGCAATTTAAAAAAAAAATTGAGCGTCTTAAAATGGTTTTTTATGCATATTTAGAAAGAGAAAAAAAATTGGATTGTACAAGTATAAAAATAAAGAAAAAAATGTCGAAGGTATCGGACCCCCTTAAAAACACTTCGTTTCACATGCTTTTTAAAGCAACAGTTCCCAGTTAGAATTAAGCCAAGAACTTCTTTTTTAATACTAAAATATAACCGGGAACCCCTTTTATATATATACTCATGAAAGTCTTCACTCTTTCTTGACATGTTCATTTCAATGTTGTTTGCATATGAAAATGATAAGAAAAAAATTCTGAAATTAATTTCATAACTACTATTAATTTAAACAGTTTTTACTAAAAATATGGACACAAATTAACCCAACAAATGCATAGAAAATTCAGCACACCAATCTGAAATTTAAAAACTTTTAGAGCCTCACTTACAATTAACACTCATTTAAACTTATAAATAATAGTCTCGCGTTCGTGTTTCGAAATTTCAGAAATGTCGTCAAGAGTGACCGTTCAATGCATTTTACTACTTTTTATTTGTGACTTTACAGACCCCTTGACATCGACCCGCAGCTGACCCCCGGGGGTCTATGACCCACCAATTGGGGACCTCTGTTCCAGAGGATCGGACAACATACCTGAAGGAATTCTATTAGTCCATCAGTTCATTGATTTGTCGTCAGTTCACCCTCTATATTTCAGATTTATCCGTTATGATCCATCTGATCACTCCGATCATCCAACTGAACTATGTCTGTAGGATGACTTATGTGCACTACACACAGTTCTGGCGAACGATCGAACTAATCAGATGGATCATAACGGTAAAATGTACGTGTGGTTTGTGAACTGACGACGAATAGTTGCACTAGTTTGTCGTCCTATTCACTAGACAGGAGGTAAAATAGTGTCTGCATAAACCTTCATATTGTCGACAGTCCAACCGTGGAACTGAGCGTGTGAACCTGGCATATTGAGTTCACCCTTTGCTTGATTTTTTTTTGCTGCAGTAATATCTATGTACATTTAGACGGTATCCATTATTTAACCGTGCGACTTAATTAAAAATAATAAGTATTAATATTTATTGAGTTAATATTTATCAATCAATCATCAATTTGAAAAATAAAACAAAGCCACAACAGGCAAACAAGAAAGAATATGCTTATGTTGTCCTTCTTTGAAGGTCACCATAACAATCAGCAGATTGGAATGTGACGACATAAAAAATTAACAACCTGAAGAGACTTTCCGTAAAGAATTTATAAATTGTTTGATAACTCAAAAGTATGGTACTAGTGACCGACTGGTTTGAAGTGGAAGTTGTATTAACTTCACAGAATTGGTTTGGTTTGGTTTGGTTTGGTTCATTAACGTCGCACTAGAGTTGCACAGTGGGATATTGGCGACGGTTCGGGGTCTATCTCGAAGGAAAGACCCGTGAACACATACACATTCACACACACATTTATTCATACCTGCACCTCGTTATTTTAGAACCATGGTCAGATGACGAGGAAACACCTGAACTGGCACCCAACGCCTTCAATAGACATCGGGACTTTGGATCCCGATCAGATTTATACTCGCCGTTAATTTTTGCGGATGTTCTGGACTTTTCTATTATTTTTGTAGCGAAGCTAGCAACCCTCCGATCACAAGATCGCTACTTTTTTACTTTTCTTTGTCAAGTCCATTGCACGGGTTCGAACCACCAATCCTCGGATTAGTAGCTGAACGCCTTAACCGCTCGGCCACGGAGGCCTCTAACTTCACTGGAAACCCTAGCAATTTGCATTTGCGCCATGTGAATATTTGCGGGATGTGATTTAAGTTTTTATCAACGAGCTGTCCATTTTGTTGTTGACTCTTCAGGGTTTACGATGGTCGTGACTCCGGAAGAGTCTTTGCCTCCAGTATGACAAGTAATTTAACATAACATTTGCTCTAGGATACATAAATGAAGTTTCCCATTGCGAATATGAACTTTAAATGGGGCATCTCGGTTATGTCAGGGTCCGATCAACTGACATAATTGCTGAACAAGACTAGTATTAGGCAGGTTATTAGTTTTTCAGTTTGTTTTTTCCTTATATATAGTTCCCAGAAAGACACCATCTCAGATTCCGATTCTGGACGTCGGGACGACTCGAGGGGGCGGGGCTTAGACAGGGACCCTCGTTTGTACATATTAACGGAGTTCATAAACTAAATTACATATCTCCGATATGAAAGTTAGGCAGGGACCATAACAACCGCTATATTAAAAGAAATGGAATAAATAATAATTATGATATTTTTTATACTAAAATAAGAATCTCGATTGTCCAATGGCGTTAATCGAAAATGATGTTTGAAGTTAGACTACTGATAAAAGGTAATAAATTAATTTTTAAGAAATTTGGGGGGGGGGGGGGGGGAAGGGGATTATTTAGGAACTGTCATTGCTGGCACCTCATGAAAACCGCCAAATGTTCTTCTACGACGAGCAGGAGGCTTCTTTCAAAGGGCTGATTGATATATTTATGAATTGACTACAAATTCATAGAAACCGTGTCTAGAGATCTTTAATCCTTAATTAAGTCGCCAATAGTTATTCATTTTAAGGTGTACATACACACTATAAAAAACGAAAATCGGCAAAAAATTGAAAAATATTTTTTTGGTTCTATAGTATTCCCCAATTCAGTATCTTTCAGATGATACCAAGATTGAATAAATATTCCAAAAACTTTTTTATTTACAAATTGTTATTCTATGGCCGCGCTTGCAATGGCAATATGTTTTGTAAACTTTACACTTGATTTCTGAAGAACTGTATTTTTAACATATGTCCCTTCATTCGAAACATGATAACTCAAGTTTGCTTGTACATTTTGAGAAAATTATTTTTTCTTTTAAATTTAAATTAGTTGTAAGATGTTATGACCCTCCATCAAAACGATTTGTTCAAAAAATAATTTTTAATAGAATTTTAAAGTTGAAAATTTGAATAAAAAAGTGTTTTTTTAGGGACTGTCGAGGTAAAAAATTATTTAAAAAACAAACTTTTAATGCTATAATCTTTTTGGAGGGTCATAACATTAAGAAAGATACTGCGAGTAATTTCCAACAAAAAATATGCTTCTAGATTAATTACAACTTGCGTAATCACGTTTGAAAAAACATGCTAATTAACATATAAAATGCTAATTAGGTAATTTGTATTTTATTTTATTCAGAATTTTTTTAAATGATTCATCACTATTTTTAAGGTGTTTTCCTACACGAAAAAACTAGATTTTTAAATTCATAAATAAAAAAAAAATGTTCAAGTGTATACGTACACCTTAAATGAAATAACATACGAGAAATATATTTGTAAATTAGTTAATAATTATAAAATTTTTAAGACTTTAAAAATGGTAGTAATTAAAAAATATTAATTTTAATTAAAATTATATACTAAATGTAATTTGTTCATAAACATAAATTTAGTCAATTCCTAGTAAACTGCTTCCTTCTGTATTTTTCGAAAATTTATCCTTTAAACAAAACACCATATATTTTGATATCCACATCCAGAAAATCAATGATAACGTCAAAGTATGCTACGTATGTGTAAATTCGAAGAAAGAAATATCTTTCAAAGTACAGCCAATTTTAACAATGTCGATGAAAAGTAACAATCAGGATACGAAAAAAATAATTTATTTTTTTGTTTGTTTAAGTTGTATTTTCAACATCAATGTTGCATTATATAAAATTCAATATCACACTAAATCAACATCAATGTTAAAATTATCAATATTTTTTTTAATCTTAATTTGTTTCTCATCGAAAACTATCAACTACGAACCACATTAAATCCATAAAAAAAGCGATACAGTATCCTGTTCGAAAACCATGTATCAACATTTTCAAATTCATTTTTATCATAATCAAACTGTGTGTAGTAAAATAGATTTGCATTGACATTAGATATACAGAAGCATTTTTTAAGACTTATATTTTTCTTATCTACAGCATGAAAAAAAAGATAAACCTTGCGAACAGTTTTTTGAGAACCCTTGTTAAAAACCTTTAGTACTGTAAGTTCAAACCACAAAAAAATACTTTTTACAATATGAGCTGAATAAAACTAAGACACATAATACTGAAAGGAAATATCCGCTTTTTTAAAAAGGGTTGCCTAGCAACCAATACTCTAATAATTAATCCCGCTCTTCAAACTATAAATCTTAGACGAAAAAATATTTTGTCAAAGCAATAAAAAAACCTTTTTTGTAACTAATTATATTTCTCTTGGAAAAGTAAATATAATCTTTAACCACTTTTGTTCAGTTTCACCCTTAAATATTCTAACTATTTTAAATGGTTTATTTTTTTCACTAAAACAATTTTACTAGCTAAATGCGATTTCACAGCTTCTTCATTATTTAAATCTACTCAGAAGCTGTACTTATTTATTTTAATCAAGTTAGTTTACTAGTTAAAAATTAAAACTAAATTTTAATAACCACATAATTATTTATACGTTTTATTTTTTTAGATGTTGTATATGTATATGCAATGAATATATGTTCAGTTATAGAAAATTTTAATTAAAATTAATGTGATAATTGTTTTAAATTTTATTTGCGTATTCAACATTTTTTGACGCGGATACGTCTTTAAGGGGGCCCCAAATCCGGGAAAATTGCTATTTTTTTTTTCTTTATAAAACGATGCTAAACGTACTTAAGAAGGTGTGTACAAAATTTCAAAACAGTAAAAGAAACATAAAATACGTTTTCTTCGATGTTTATATACCATTTATCATCTCTCTACACACTTTTCGTCTGCAGCAATCGTCATTTACACAAAATATTTTTTAAAAATTTTGGTCACGTTTAAAATACTAAAGCTGTGTTAATAAATAACTTAAAATTAAACTGTTAATAGTTTTTGAATCTCTAATATTTGTTTTATAAACGTATGTATAGCCTTTTTAAATTAAGTTATAAATTATTTTTTTACAAATTATTAAACTTAAAAAATTGAATATTTTTTGGGTTGCGGACTTAAAATAAGTTTTTGAAGACAATTAAAACAAAAATCTGCAAAAGTCTATTCATACGTTTATAGTTTGTACTTTGACGTTATTGAATCAATTAAAAAAAATTAAAAACATTAAAAATTAAAAGAGGAATAGTGTTTTTAAAAAAAGTATTTTTAAGCTTAAAAAATACAACAAAAAAAATAACACAAAGTTTTTTTTTAAATATCTTTTTGTTTTTGATTATTGTTCAGAAAAAGTTGTTCTAATAATATAAAAAAAAATGAATTTATTAATTTATTAATAAACAAATTAGGATTTGGGGCTCGGGTCTGCCTTAAAATCGGTACGGTACATTTGCAGAGACTTAAACAACTTTAAATGTTGATATTCCACAGCCCCATAACTACAGGGAAATCAGTTTATGGGGATAAAAGACCTATCATCGTGTATGAGAAATTAAGTCGCGTCATCCAGGGTGGTAATTAACACCCTCTATTTTCTTACCTTTGTAGTACGTTATAGAAAATAAGAGTTAAAGTTCTAGTATAACTTGGTCACTCTAACCGCTGTAATTTAAGGGGGCTATTGAGTTTGCGATAAAAAAAATGAATATTTTTTGTGCTGATAAAAAGCGATTCAATAACAATACTATTAATTCAATTGGAATACAAAAAAATATACAAACACTATTTAGCAATATTCAATCACACAACTTTCTGCATTTAGAATACTTTTTATGAAATTGTTAATTTTATAATTGGATAATTTTAGATTAGCAAGTTCGTAAAGTACACTTTTTCTAAAACATTGTTACTGGAACTAATTTTAAATTCGGTTTTGAACTAAAAAAAATTACCATGCTTTAAAAAAAAAATAGAAAATTTGTGTTTACTTATTGACTGAACTTTCCACATATATATATATTTTTAATCTAGTAAAACAACTACAATTTAAATTTTACTCTAAAATAATGGTACACAAAATTTCGTTTTAACTAGAACTATACTAGAATAATACTTTTTTTGAGAAAAATGTATTAAAAGATTAAAGAAGAAGATTTCTTGAAAAACTGTAAAAAAAATGTAAAATCACAGATAAATCTAATCTGATCTGATTTTTCCCGTGCAAATATATATCAACTATTTAGAATCAGTGAGTGCATGCAATAATGACTTTATTTTAAGGAATTAAATTTTAAAATAGTGACTGCTTCCAAAAAAGCCCGTGCCCACTTTTATTTAAATTTTAATTTCGAATATTATATAATTTAATATTTGAACAAACACAGACAAACAAACACACCCACGGACAAACAAACACACATACACAAACAAACACACATAAAAATAAATACACTAAAAACACACATACAAACAAATATATACAAACACACTAAAAAACACATACAAACAAACACACATACAAACAAACACACATACAAACAAATATATACAAACAAACACACTAACAAACACACATACAAACAAATATATACAAAAAAAACACTAACAAACACACATACAAACAAATATATACAAACAAACATATTCAAACAGACACATATACAAATATATACAGACAGACACATATACAAATATATACAAACAAACATATACAAATAGACATACAAACAAACATACAAATAGACACATATATACAAACAAACACACACATACACATATACAAACACACATACAAGCATACATACAAACAAACAAACAAACACACACACACACACACACAAACAAAATATTAATCAAAGATTCATACAAATATGCATTTTGTTAGGTTCTTTATTACAAAAAAAAAATCCCTTTCCTACAATTACTACAAAAATTGCTTTACACCACTTTCCTCCGCAATTCCCTCCACATGATAGACTACCATTTCAGTTTTTAATCCATATACCCAAAGACCCGAGAGTTTTGAATGAGGCATAAAACTGAAAACTAATTAAAACCTTCTCACTAACTACCTGCATTACCTCATGCACACCCCGATGATTATGCATGAACAAAAACGTTATTTATATACTAAATGTAGATTCTCTCAAATACGTATTTTGCTAAATATTAATGGTGTCCTAATTCCTATGTATATTTTCCAATGTTGTCCTAGTTTTTTTTTACATAGTAAAGAACATTTTTATTTTAAATTATGTTTATACACATCTATGTTGGATTTCTGATGAATTTTCGGAGCCTATCATTTAGAACATTGGTTCGTATACTTTACGATGCTGTAGACCACATAGTTGACGGTTGTGCATGGCGGGGACCACCATTTTTTATTAACGATAATCATATATTAAATCATGTATGTTTCAATAAAGTTATTAGTAAAAAATATTAATCCTAATTATTTCAAATTAGATAAGGAAGCTTTTGAATGGAGTCATGTGCATTGATTTTATTTTAAATAAGAATGATAATATTCGAAAGTGCATCAAATCACCAACTTTCATATTTTTGGGCCTGACTATGCTAAAAATATTTATATTTTAGAAAAAACCTATAAAAAATTGGTAGTTTAATAAAAATACAATAACAAAAAAATTGGTTTTTCTTCATATTTCCCTCAGTTTACTTTATTTTGATACGGAAAACATTTGTCATATCTTTTTGTATCACACACTTCCTTACATTGCTAAAAATATTTATATTATTAGCAAAAAATATATGAATAATTGGAAGATTTAATAAAAAAATACACAAGGAAAAAAAATGGTTTCAAAATAAATTTCAATCAGTTTATTATGTTTTGATACGGAAAACATTTGTCATATCTTTTTTTTATCATACTTCCTTACATTCCTAAAAATATTTATATTATTAGCAAAAAAAAAAATGAAATATTGGTAGATTTAATAAAAAAATACACAAGGAAAAAAAATGGTTTCAAAATAAATTTCTATCAGTTTATTATATTTTGATACGGAAAACATTTGTCATATCTTTTTTTTTATCACACACTTCCTTACATTGCTAAAAATATTTATATTATTAGCAAAAAAAAATGAAATATTGGTAGATTTAATAAAAAAATACACGAGGAAAAAAAATGGTTTCAAAATAAATTTCCATCAGTTTATTATATTTTGATACGGAAAACATTTGTCATATCTTTTTTTTATCACACACTTCCTTACATTGCTAAAACTATTTAAATTATTAGCAAACAAAAAAATGAAATATTGGTATATTTAATAAAAAAATACAAAAAAAAATTGGTTTATCTTTAAATTTCCCTCAGTTTATTTTATTTTGATACGGAAAACATTTGTCATATTTTTTTTATCACACACTTCCTTACATTGCTAAAAATACTTATATTATTAGCAAAAAAAAAAAAAAATGAAATATTGTTAGATTTAATAAAAAAAATACAAAAGTAAAAAAATAATTTATCTATAAATGTCCATCAGTTTATTATATTTTGATACGGAAAATATGTGTCATATCTTTTCTTAATTACGACGCAATTTTTTTTCAATGCTATAAATATTTATATTTTAGAGTAAAAATATGAAATGTTGGTAGATTTAAAAAAATATATAAAATACACAAATAAATTGCTTTCTGTAAAACTTTCCCCGAGTTTATTATATTTTGATACGGGAAATATTTGTCATTTCTTCCCTTAATTACCACACAGTGCACTACAATACTAAAAATATTTATATTATTAGCAAAAAAAATATTAAATGCTGGTAGCTTTAATAAAAAAAAATACAAAAGGAATAAATTTTGGGACATCTACAAATTTCCCTCCGTTTATTATATTTTGATTCGGAAAATATTTGTCATATATTCTCTTAATTACCACCATATATACAATGCTAAAAATATTGATATTTTATCATAAAAATATGAAATATTGGTAGATTAATAATATTAATTGGTTTCTGTATAACTTTCCCTCAGTTTATTGTATTTTGATGCGGGAAATATTTGTCATATCTTTCCTTATCACCACACATTGCATAACAACACTAAAAATATTTATATTATTAGAAAAAAAAAATATTAATTACTGGTAGATTTAATAATAATAATAAAAAAATATTTGGTATATCTACATATTTCCCTCCGTTTAATATATTTTGATTCGGAAAATATTTGTCATATATTCTCTTAATTACCACCACAAATACAATGCTAAAAATAATTATATTTTATCATAAAAATATGAAATATTGGTAGATTTAATAAAAAAATACATTAATAATATTAATTGGTTTCTGTATAACTTTCCCTCAGTTTATTATATTTTGATACGGGACATATTTGTCATATCTTCCCTTAATTACCACACATCACCTTACACCACTTTCGAGCTCAGTCCCACTCCACATGACAAACTACCACTCCAGTCCTTGATCTACATACCCGGAGACTCAAGAGCGTTGACACAGACATAAAACCGAAAACTAATTAAAACCTTCTCACTCTCTGCATTACCCATGCACGGGGATAATCATTATGCGCGGACACAAAAATGTCCTGGACGGAAAATGGGACGGAAACAGAAAAATGGCCCCAGCAGTGTTACAGCAAACGATGCTCTAGGGAGTGATCTGCCCGGGTCAGAGGGAGGGGCAGATTATTGTTATGCCCAGTTGATTCACTGAGTTCGCTGAATGTGGAGGGTGTATTAAATGGTGAGAGAAAATATAGGTAGGGTAAATGAATACTTTATTCATATTGTGATTGGGTGTTCGTATAAAAGGTTGTACGTTAAGAGACATTGAAACTTGTTGTTTTGAGTATGCGTTCAGTGCTGAATATTTAATGTATTTTATGTAATACATTAGTTGATTTATTGTATTTAAATGTAATACAATAGTTGATTTAATGTAATTTTATGAAATACACCAGTTGATTTAATGTATTTTATTGTATGTTTAATGTATTTTAATGTAATACTCTAGTTGATTTAATGTATTTTAATTTAATACACAAGTTGATATAATGTATTTTAATCTAAAACACCAGTTTATGTATTGTATTGTTATGTAATATGCTAGTTGATTTATTGTATTTTAAAGTAATTCACTAGTGGATTTAATGTATTTAATGTATTACACTACTTGCTTTAATATATTTTAATGTAAAACACTAATTGATTTATTATATTTTAATGTAATACACTAGTTGATTTAATATACTTCAATAAACTATTTGATTCATTGTATTTTAACGTAATATACTAGTAGAATTATTGTATATTAATGTAATATACTAGTAGATTAAGTGTATTTTAATATAATACACTAGTTGATTAATAGTATTTTAGTGTAATACACTAATTGGTTTAATATATTTTAATGTAATACATTAGTTGATTTATTGTATTTAAATGTAATACAATAGTTGATTTAATGTAATGCAGTAGTTGATTTAATTAATTTTATTGTATGTTTAATATATTTTAATGTAATACTCTAGTTGACTTAATGTATTTTAATTTAATACACAAGTTGGTATAATGTATTTAATTTAGTAAACCAGTTTTTTTTATTCTATTGTAATGTAATATACTAGTTGATTTATTGTATTTTAAAGTAATTCACTAGTGGATTTAATGTATTTAATGTATTATTACACTACTTGATTTAATATATTTTATACATTAGTTGGTTTATTGTATTTAAATGTAATACAATAGTTGATTTAATATAATACTCTAGGTGATTTAATGTATTTTAATTTAATACACAAGTTGATATAATGTATTTAAATGTAATACATTAGTTGATTTATTGTACTTAAATGTAATACAATAGTTGATTTAATGTAATGCAGTAGTTGATTTAATTTATTTTATTGTATGTTTAATATATTTTAATGTAATACTCTGGTTGATTTAATGTATTTTAATTTAATACAGAAGTTGATTTAATGTATTTTAATTTAATACAAAAGTTGATATCATGTATTTTAAAGTAATTCACCAGTTTATTGTATTGTAATGTAATATACTAGTTGATTTATTGTATTTTAAAGTAGTTTACTAGTGGATTTAATGTATTTAATGTATTACACTACTTGGTTTAATATGTTTAATGTAATACACTAGTTGATTTATTTTATTTTAATGTAATATACCAGTTGATTTAATGTATTTCAATACAATATTTGATTTATTGTATTTTAATGTAATATACTAGTAGGTTTATTATATATTAATGTAATATACTAGTAGGTTTATTATATATTAATGTAATATATTAGTATATTAATTGCATTTTAACATAGTACACTAGTTGATTTATATTATTTTAGTGTAATACTCTAGTTGGTTTAATATATTTCAATATAATAAAATATTTGATTTCTTTTATTTTAATGTTAGTTGCTTTAATGTATTTTTAATAATATTATATTAGTTGATTTAACGTAATACACTAGTTGATTTATAGTATTTTAATGTTATATACTATTTTATTTATGTATTTTAATGTAATACATTTAACAATTTAATGTTTTATAGAAATGGTATCTAGTAATATTTTGTTTGTATTAAATTACTACTTGTTTATTTCATGCCGGGATTTATGATGTTTGGGGGTATGACATCGCACAATTCTGGGAAGTTCGTATTGTATCCAGGAGAAAAAACTGCCTCGTAATTTTTAACCATGGTAGAATTACCATGGTTAAAAAAATTGAATGAATTAAATTTAAATTTTGAAATTAAAATTTGAAACAATACGTTATAAAAATTTCGTAATTTTCAATCGGATAAAAAAGGTATATAATCTAAGTTTGCAATTGATTTTATTTAAAATAAAATGGAGGACATTATTAAATAATATTTGGAATTTTATGCAAAGGCATACAAGTTATTTTTAAAACGATTATGTATGTTGGTCGTGTAATAATTCATACAATTTGAAAGTAATATGCGACATACATTGTCATATTTGTAAATTACAGTAACAACTCCAACGTGGTGTTTTGTTTCTAAAAAATCTCGTATGTGTTAATAATTTAAAAAATACTGTATTATTATTATTTCAAAATAAACTTTGAAATTCAATTAATTTGTGTACAAAGACTGTAGCCAGTGTTTAACTGATCGCCAGTAATAAATAAACCAGTTGAAGTACCCGGTGGCGCTTTACGTAGAGTGCTGTTTGAAATTTCATGCAGAGAGTGACATTCCTCTTGTTTTAAAGTCAAATGTGCAAAAATTAATCAAGCGCCGAATAAAACTAACAATTTTGTCAACTCGAAAAAAGAGAGATAGAGACATTACAAAACAGAACGTTCAATAAACGACACAAGCTTACAACTGCATTAGCCTAGTAACATATACGCACATACCTTTTTCACAACACAAGTATAAGCACTACTAGTGTACAAAATACAGGCAAATAAATTCCTTCATCAACTTGACTGCTTCAAAATCAATAGCATTGACTCTGAAATTCTATCTACAGCACACAACTATTTAAAAAATGGAAGATTCCAACATTGACACCTTCAGAACATTATCATGATAATGTTATACTTGCAAGTATAACGAACACATCCCACAAATCTATAAAAGACCAATAACAATTCATCACGACTCATGCTGGTGAAATACCGCGCCTTCCCCTTTCCTGTCAAGCTTCCGTGGCTCAGAGGTAGCGCTGCTGTCCTCTGATTGCCAGGTACAAAGTTAGATCCCGTAAGGAAGCACTTTGTAAAATTATTTTCCACTGCATTATTTTAACCATGCTCATGCTTCTCAAGACTATTTTCAAACATTATATTTTCGATGAATATTGAAGGGTCTGAATAAGACAATAACAATTATGTAATTTTAAATAAAAAAAACTTCAATTATGAAAATATACCAAACAATTAAAAGCCACTTATTCTCAAGAGGCCTCCGTGGCCGAGTGGATAAAAGTGTCAGCTGGGAAGCAAAGGTTCCTGCTTCGATCCTGGGCGACGAACTTGACTAAGAAAAGTAAAAAAACGGAGGGTTGCCAGCTTCGCTACAAAATTCTAGGAATGTCGTCCAGAACATCCACAAAAAATAACGGCGTGTATACAGGACTGGTGCACGATACATCTGATCGGGGTCCAAAACCCGACGTCTATTGAAGGCGTTGGGTGCCAGTTCAGGTGTTTCCTCGTCATCTGACCATGGTTCTAAAATAACGAGGTGCCTGTATGAAAGTGTGTGTGAATGTGTATGTGTTCCCGGGTCTTTCGTTCGAGATAGACCACAAACCGTCGCTAATAGCCCACTGTGCAGCTCTAGTGCGACGTTAATTAACAAAACCAAACCTTTAAATTCTCAATAAAACTACAAAATAGACCGAGCCCCAGTTGATCAGTGGATAAAGCGTTCAATTACTAATCAGAGGATTGGTGGTTCGAATCCGTGCGATGGACTTGACAAAGAAAAGTAAAAAAATAGTGATCTTGTGATCAGAGGGTTGCCAGCTTCCCTACAAAAATACTATAAAGTCGTCCAGAATATCCAACAAATTATACTGGCGTGTATACGGGACTGGTGCACGATACATCTGATCGGGGTCCAAAGTCCCGACGTCTATTGAAGGCGTTGGGTGCCAGTTCAGGTGTTGTCCTCGTCATCTGACCATGGTTCTAAAATAACGAGGTGCCTGTATGAAAGTGTGTGTGAATGTGTATGTGTTCCCGGGTCTTTTGTTCGAGATAGACCACAAACCGTCGCCAATAGCCCACTGTGCAGCTCTAGTGCGACGTTAATTAACAAAACCAAACCTTTAAATTCTCAATAAAACTACAAAATAGACCGAGCCCCAGTTGATCTGTGGATAAAGCGTTCAATTACTAATCAGAGGATTGGTGGTTCGAATCCGTGCGATGGACTTGACAAAGAAAAGTAAAAAAATAGTGATCTTGTGATCAGAGGGTTGCCAGCTTCCCTACAAAAATACTAGAAAGTCGTCCAGAATATCCAACAAATTATACTGGCGTGTATACGGGACTGGTGCACGATACATCTGATCGGGGTCCAAAGTCCCGACGTCTATTGAAGGCGTTGGGTGCCAGTTCAGGTGTTTCCTCGTCATCTGACCATGGTTCTAAAATAACGAGGTGCATGTATGAATGTGTGAATGTGTTCCCGGGTCTTTCCTTCGAGATTGACCCCGATCCGTCGCCAATAGCCCACTGTGCAGCTCTAGTGCGACGTTAATTAAACAAACCAAACCAAAAAAATCACCTTGTAAAGAAAGTATCAAATCTACATGATACTGGAAACTCAGATGTAGGTACTTCAGAGAATACGTACACAAGCATCAGAGAAAAAGTGTTAGGAACTGAATTATTCATGAAGACTATGCTAAAGCCCCAGTATAGGATTACAGGCATCAAATTTGGCGTGCTACGCTATTTGTTTCCTAACATTGTAGAGTTGTCAAGAATGTTGTAGTGAAAGTATTTGTTTCGGCAATGGGAATCTTGTATTCTCTAGAGTTTTTTTTATGTCTAGGTATCTATTTGAATAGACATTTTAAATCCATATATTAGGGATTTTTAGTATTTTATTTGTCGTGTGTGTTATAATGTCGTCCAGAACATCCACAAAAATTATCGGCGCGTATACGCGACTGATGCACAATAAATCTCATCGGGGTATAAAGTCCCGACGTCTGTTGAAGGCGTTAGGTGCCAGTTCAGGTGTTTCCTCGTCATCTGACCATGGTTCTAAAATAACGAGGTGCATGTATGAAAGTGTGTGTGAATGTGTATGTGTTCCCGGGTCTTTCCTTCGGGATAGGCCCCGAACCGTCGTCATTAGCCCACTGTGCAGCTCTAGTGCGACGTTAAATTAAACAAACCAAACCTTTAAATTCTCAATAAAACTACAAAATAGACCGAGCCCCAGTTGCTCAGTGGATAAGGCGTTCATATACTAATCAGAGGATTGGTGGTTCGAATCCGTGCGATAGACTTGACAAAGAAAAGTAAAAAATTAGTGATCTTGTGATCGGAGGGTTGCCAGCTGCGCTACAAAAATACTAGAAAGTCGTCCAGAACATCCAACAAATTACACTGGCGTGTATACGGGGCTGGTGCACGATCAATCTGATCGGGGTCCAATGTCCTGACGTCTGTTGAAGGCATTTGGTGCCAGTTGAGGTGTTGTCCTCATTATCTGACCATGGTTAAAAAATACGAGGAATCGTTCCTAGGTTCTTTCCTTCGAGGTAGACCCTGAACCGTCGCCAATATCCCACTGTACAGCTCTAGTGCGACGTTAATTACCAAAACCAAACCATTAAATTCTCAATTGAACTACAAAACAGCCCGTTCAGCAAAGCACACTATCGAACCTAATCAAATCCAACTAACGCTTTCACCACGAAATCGCATCTCCCCAAATTAATATCCATCCCCAATTAATTCCATCTCCCTTCATTAACACGTATCCTATTCAAACCAGGCCACACACCAAACAACAAGCTAACTGGCCAATCCATTTGCATTCAAACAACGCCCCATCACTAATGAAAACCAGATCCCATCAATCCCAAAAACATCCGAGTTATCCGAATGCTCCAAAGTGGATATTAGACCATTATCAATTCCACAGTGATGGAGAACTCTCCGTACCCAACAAACCATTACCAACAATCTAACCCCAAACCATGAGTATTAATTGTTTGTGCGCAGTCTAACCTACATTCCTCCTCGCTTAATATGATAAATTGGAAAACCCGTACCCCACTTTCCCAATTAAACGTGATAAATTGTCCGGTGGCCATCTTCGTTGCTGTAAGTGGAAAGGATGCTTCTTGTTTTATATCTGGGGCCCCCTGGAATATTTATACAAAAATACAAAAATATCTCTGGGTAAATGGTTCCTGGCGAATTATCATTAGTCATCCTGTACCCAACAGGTGCGGTGGTCGGTTGAGCCGGGTATTTTCCTGTTTTGATTAGTTTTGCTCTGGTTTAATGTTGGTTTTTTTTGTTGGCGATGGGTTTTGTTGTTGTTTTTGGGGGGGGGGGGGGTGTTTGCGATTTGGGGATTTTTGTTTGGAGTTCAGTATATCTGGCAGATGTGGGGTATTAATTGGTATTGTTTGTTGGATTCGATATATGGTAATGGCAGTTGGGATGAAAATTGTTGTTTTTCAAGATTGAGTTTTGTAAGGGTACCTTAACTATTGACATACACAAGGGACTAGCTTATATTAACTATGGTCCAAAAGTCCCGATTTTGCTTATGGTATAAAGTTTTGTAGAGCTCAGATACTCGTTTAGTACTCAGTTTGGTAATTTTGTTCATGTTAGATGTTTATGGACAAAAATGGCCACTTTTTTTTTTATGGCGAATTGATTTGTTGTTGTTGGCGGAATGTTTGCGATTTGGGGATTTTTGTTGGGAGTTAAGTATATCTGGCAGATGTGGGGTATTAATTAGAATTGTTTTTTGGATTCAACAAGGGACTAGCTTATATTAACTGTTAACTAGCTTATATTAACTATGGTCCAATAGTCCCCATTTTATTTGTTTTATAAAATTTTGTATAGATCAGATGCTTTTCTAGTACTCTGCATATTGATTTTGTTCATGTTAGATGCTAATGGACAAAAATGGCCACTTTTTTTTCGATGGCTTTATGTTTTGTTGTTGGCGATTTGGCGATTTTTTTTGGGAGTTCAGTATATCTGGCAGATGCGGGGTAATAATTAGTATTGTTTTTCGGATTCAATATATGGTAATGGCAGTTGGGATGAAAATTGTTGTTTTTCAAGAATCAGTTTTGTAAGGGTACCTTAACAATCGACATAGACAGGGGACTAGATTATATTAACTGTTCACTAGATTATATTAACTACGGTCCAAATGTCCTCATTTTGTTTGTTTTATAAAGTTTTGTAGATCTCATATACTGGTCTAGTAATCTGCTGATTTTGTCCATGTTAGATGTTTATGGACAAAAATGGCCACTCTTTTTTTCGATGGCTTTGTGTTTTGTTGTTGTTGGCGGAGTGTTTGCGATTTGGCGAATTTTGCTGGGAGTTCAGTATATCTGGCAGATGTTGGGTATTAATTGGTATTGTTTGTTGGATTCAATATATGGTAATGGCAGTTGGGATGAAAATTGTTGTTTTTCAAGATGGAGTTTTGTAAAGGTACCTTAACTATTGACATGCACAGGGGACTAGCTAATATTAACTGTTAACTAGCTTATATTAACTCGCTTATATAACTATGGTCCAAAAGTCCCCATTTTACTTATGGTATAAAGTTTTGTAGATCTCAGATACTGGTCTAGTAATCTGCTGATTTTGTTCATGTTAGATGTTTATGGACAAAAATGGCCACTCTATTTTTATGGCGATGTGTTTTGTTTTTGGCGAAGTGTTTGCGATTTGGCCATTTTTGTTGGGAGTTAAGTATATCTGGCAGATGTGGGGTATTAATTAGTATTGTTTGTTGGATTTATACTATAGCAATAATATATATGGTTTTGGTTTGGTTAATTACCGTCGCACTAAAGCTGCACATTTGGCTATTGGCGACGGTTCGGGGTCTATCTCGAAGGAAAAACCCGGGAACACATTCACACACACATTCATACATACATGCATGCACCTCGTTATTTTAGAACCATGGTCAAATGACGAAGAAACATCTGAACTGGCACCCAACGCCTTCAATAGACTTCGGGACTTTGTACCCCGATCAGATTTATCGTGCACCAGTCCTGTATACACGCCGTTAATTTTTGCGGATGTTCTGGACGACTTTTCTAATATTTTGTATCGAAGCTGGCAACCCTCCGATTACAAGATCAGTACTGTTTTTACTTTTCTTTGTCATGCCCATCGCCTAGGATCGAACCAGGAATCCTCGAATTCCCAGCTGACGCCTTTAACCGCTCGGCCACGGAGGTCTCAATTATATATATGATATATATCAGATTAAATTTCTTATTTAAAAATGGATTGTAAAATTACTTCACAATTAAATATAATAAAAACATTTATGTTAATTCCACTTTATTTTTTTTAATAAAACTGATAAAGATTTTTTTAAAAATAATTCCAAGGTTTTATAAAATAAAAAAATCTCTCTTCAAGGACTTCATGAATGTTTTATTTTATGACGAAATTTTACTTCATCATTATTTAAAACTATTTTCATTATTACGAACATTTAAGAAATTATTCCGTTTTGTTAATCGCGTACTTAGAACCATTTCCTTTAATTAGCAATTCTTAATTATCCCATTTGAAAGAGTTACCGGCGAAAGCTTATTACTTTGTTAAGATAGATTAGGAAGAAACGAAGTAGAAATTTCTCATAATGAAATTAGATAATGAGACATTTTCTCAAAATAGTGGAGAAACCTCGCGACGTTAATCCACGGCAAATCAGTTTGCGCTTCAGAATTGACAGGCATAAAATAAGCTGGATACAGTAAAGTGTTGTTTTCTTTGAATCAAGTGCTTTGTCTTTCTAATTATCTATGTTATGTCTTTATAATTCTTTTACGTCTGGCAAACTAGGAGAATGTAAAGTGTTTATGTATTTGAAAATTGCTTATTTTTCACGAAAAAAGGGGCAAACTGTAAATTTCAAAGAAAACAAATTTAAGTTATATAATTAAGTTTTAAAATAATAATTACTTCATTCATTAATAATATTACTATATTGATAAATAATATTTTCTTAAAATACTATAATAACATTCATTGATATATAATATTTTCTTAAAATACTATAATAACATTCATTGATATATAATATTTTCTTAAAATACTATAATAACATTCATTGATATATAATATTTTCTTAAAATACTATAATAACATTCATTGATATATAATATTTTCTTAAAATACTATAATAACATTAATTGATATACTATACTAACATTTTTTCATATATTATACTAACATTTATTCATATATTATACTAACATTCATTCATATACCATACTAACATCCATTCCTATACTATACTAACATTCATTATACTATACCAACATACATCCTGCAATATACTAACATTCATTCATATACTATATCAGCATTCATTACTATTATATATTATACTAACTATATCGTATACTATACTAGCATTCATTTATATTCTGTAAAAACTTTCATTTCATATACTATACTTATATCCATTCATTTACAATACTATCATTCATTCCTATACTATACTAACATTCATTCATATACACTATTCTAGCGGTCATTCATATAATATACTAACATTCATTCATATAATATACTAACATTCATTCATGTACTATTCTAGCGTTCATTCATATAATATACTAACATGCTTTCATATACTATACTAACATTCATTCATATACTATTCTAGCGTTCATTCATATAATATACTAACATTTATTTATATACTATACTAACATTCATTCATATACTGTACAAACATTCACTCATATACTATTCTAGCGTTCATTCATATAATATACTAAGATTCATTCATATACTGCAATAACATTCATTTATATACTATACTAAAATTCATTCATATACTATACTAATATTCATTCATATACTATGTTTCTTATTTATTATTTTAAATATAATAATGCTGAAATATACACAAGATAGTCGCATGTTGTTGGGCGATTGTCATCGTTTGACAGTATACCTGCACATAATAAACCACTATTTTGCTATACTTTGACTACTTTGCTTGTTTCCATTGAAGCTAACAGTAGTCCGACAAAAATGATATTTTATTATGTCAATACCACTAAACTACAATACAATACAATACAATACAATACAATGCAATGCAATGCAATGCAATGCAATGCAATACAATACAATACAATACAATACAATACAATACAATACAATACAATACAATACAATACAATACAATACAATACAATACAATACAATGTAATACAATACAATACAATACAATACAACACAATACAATACAATACAATCATAAACACTAGAGCGAGGACTGTCATTGAGTGACAATGTATTTTACCGTGCCGCGCGGATGCACACAATTCAGAAAAAAGGTTGAGAAAACATTCATCTTTGACTATGCGGGAGTCTTACGTGACGTCACATATATGTTTTAAACTGGTTTTTTCGGTTACTTTTGTTTTCATTTCCTTGTAAGAAGTATTGAAAACCATTAAATGCTTAACGTCTAATGTATTTTTAAAAGTATTAAATGCGTTTTTAAATCTACGCAAACCTATTCAAAAGGACTATTTTTTCTACCTTCCCTCAAAAAGGAGTAAAGGGGTCGGCCACGCTTTGTATTAATTATTCTAGCTCAGTGGCCAATACAGCTAAATACGCCATATTGCGTAAATGTAGTTTATTATTTTTTTAATGATTGCATCTTTTAAGGCGTATTTGCATTTTTTATTGTATTTAATAATAATATTGAATACATTTTAATTGTATGCTTTTTGAATGTCATTACCATTATAATTAGATATTGATAATCGTTTAAAATTTAGAAATTAAATATCCTAATTGCAAAAAGTTTGTTTTTATTCGACAATAAAAAATAAAGTTTAAAATCACAAGAGCTCATCCGTCACGCCATTTTCCCCTGTCAAAAACCCCCAATTTGTTTTTTTGTTCTTTTTGAAATTCTAGTATCTCCCAACAAACTTTCCAACCAATTCATTTCACTTCATCAGAAACTTTATTTTCCAAGAGAGCTTCCACCAAACAATCAATTCCCCACCAACCCCCTCACTCTCTTAATAATTTTATCGTCTGATTCTGTGAAATCGTTTGCCACCTGCCTCCTTTCTCGTCTGGTAATTAATGATTTTCCAACCTTCCCCTCCCCCTTCACGAGCCCATCATCAATTCCTGTGAGGATTTCAAAAAACTACGCGCGGAAAATTCATCAAAATCAACCTGGTCCTAACAGAAAACGAAAAAAAAAGGTGAGGGGGATTATTATTTAGAATAAAAAAAAATCTGGCAACGTCACGCGACTCAATTTATCGCTTGGCGTTTTGCTTGCCGTTAATGGAACACCGGGACTGCCGAGTTGGAAAATTCCAAAATCAACAACAGACGAAAATGATCGCCAAACTGTTGAAAAATCTGCATGAAGTTTCGATTTTATAATGTTCTTTTTTTAGGATTAAAGTATAGTAAGTAAATGCGTTTTTTTACTTTTTAAAATATGTATTAATCCACGAATCCATGTCACATATATTTGTAATTTCGTGATCCTGATTTATATATATATATATATATATATATATATATATATATATACGAAATAAAACTAAAGTAAATACTATCAAAACGATAAAAATCATTTTTAAATATTCCAAGAATCTTAAATTGTTCACTTTTGAAATCAGAAAAAATGCCGTGCTGAAATGCTAATTTTAGCTATAACTGAATGCTTTTGGTAGCTACCGATAACCGAATATTAAACACAATTAAAACTGAAAAAAGCTCCGTTAAAATAGGCACTCAAAAATAAATAAAATGTACTCATTTTTGATTATATTCGAAGCTTATCATGGCTCCGAACACATAAATTACAATTTTGAAAAAGACATGTACTCAAAAATAAGTACAATGAATAACAATAGCAGATGCTAGCCTACATAGCCTACCTTCATAAATAACTTTCCATAAATATCAACAATAACAATTACGACCAAGACTTACCGGGAATCAAAACAACATCCTAAGGCACCGCAGTCCAGTTCCTTATCAAGGCGGAATAAACAGAAGTCTAGATTAAAAGGTGTGCCAAAAGAATGGAAAGTAAGATAATCGAGTTATAACTCAGTTTCCATTAAAGCAATCGACATCAAATAATGTGGAAAACAAACTTCTGAACAGTTATTTTAAGTTCGTCAGTCGCTTTGTTAAGATGTCTTGAACTTAAACTGAGTTTAAAAATATTAAATGATCCTGCTTATTTTTGAGAAAGTACAGTTGCTTAAATTTGAGTACGTCGTCGTTCATTTACGGCGCAATTGTACTCAAAGAAGACCGAGAACGTTGATGTACTCATTTTTTAGCACCTTTGTTTTTACAATGAGTATGTAAAGCTTCTAAAACGGCAATAAAACTGCAAAGAAAATATTGTCCCTCATCCAAATCAAAGTAACCGCATCATCAAATTTCCAATATTTCAAAATCTTGAGAGCGAGAGAGAGAAATGAGACTGAGATATATAGCTGAGAGAGAAAACGAAAGCAGACTGATATATATAGTTGAGAGAAATAGAGAAAGAAAACTGAGATATATAGCTAAGAAAGAGAGAGAGAGAGCGACAGAGAGAAAGAACACTGAAATATAAATGAGAGATTGAGAGAAAAAGAAAACTGTGATATATAGCTGAGAGAGAGATAGAAGAGTGAGATATATAGCTGAGAGAGAAAGAGAAAGAAGACTGAGATATATAGCTGAGAGAGAGCGAAAGAGGACTGCGATATATAGCTGAGAGAGAGATAGAAGAGTGAGATATATAGCTGAAAGAGAAAGAGAAAGAAGACTGAGATATATAGCTGAGAGAAAGAGATAAAGAAGACTGAGATATATAGCTGAGGGAGAGAGAGAAATAACACTGTGATATATAGCTGAAAGAAAGAAGACTGAGATATGTAGATGAGAGAGAGAAAAAAAGAAAACTGATATATATAGCTGAAAGAGAGAGAAAGAACACTGAAATATGAATGAGAGATATTGATAAAAAGTAAACTGAGATATATAGCTGAGAGAGATAAAGAAGAGTGAGATATATAGCTGAGAGAGAAATAGAAAGAAGACTGATATATATATATATATATATATATATAGCTGAGGGAGAGAGAGATAGAGATAAAGAAGACTGATATATATATATATATATATAGCTGAGCGAGAGACAGATATAGATAAAGAAGACTGAGATATATAGCTGAGAGAAAGAAGACTGAGATATATAGCTGAGAGAAAGAAGACTGAGATATATAGCTGAGAGAAAGAAGACTGAGATATATAGCTGAGAGAAAGAAGACTGAGATATATAGCTGAGAGAAAGAAGACTGAGATATATAGCTGAGAGAGAGATACAAAGAAGACTGAGATATATAGCTCAGAGAGAAAGAGAAAGAAGACTGAGATATATAGCTGAGAGAGAGCGAAAGAAGACTGAGATATATAGCTGAGAGAGAGATAGAAGAGTGAGACATATAGCTGAAAGAGAAAGAGAAAGAAGACTGAGATATATAGCTGAGAGAAAGAGATAAAGAAGACTGAGATATATAGCTGAGGAAGAGAGAGAAATAACACTGTGATATATAGCTGAAAGAAAGAAAGAGATATATAGATGAGAGAGAGAAAAAAGAAAACTCAGATATATAGCTGAGAGAGAGAAAAAAAACACTGAAATATAAATGAGAGATAGAGAGAAAAAGTAAACTGAGACATATAGCTGAGAGAGATAAAGAAGAGTGAGATATATAGCTGAGAGAGAAATAGAAAGAAGACTGAGATATATAGCTGAGAGAAAGAAGACTGAGATATATAGCTGAGAGAAAGAAGACTGAGATATATAGCTGAGAGAAAGAATACTGATATATATAGCTGAGAGAGAGAGAGATACAAAGAAGACTGAGATATATATCTGAGAGTGAGAGAGAAAAAGAAGAATGAGATATATAGCGATACTTTGTACTTGCATCTCTTTTTCAAGATAATTACCGATTCATTAAAAATAACAAGTTAACTACGACGTTTTTTAAACTAACAAACTATAAATCATATCCATTAATAGTAAATTATAATGTTTTTGTTTGATATCAAAATCACGATAATTTATTTAAAAAGGAAAAACAAAAAACACATATAAATCTGATTTGCTAAAATTTCTTTTTTAATATACTCCGATAGTAGAACTCGAAACATTGTCAATAACTCTTTGTACGATTTTATCTCAACATCAAAGCTAAAAAGGACTTTAAAATGAATGCAATATTATGAATATTTGCTGCATAAATAGTATTTTGATTTAGTATTTAACTGCTGAAATATTGCTTATTTCTTTTGTAAAGAACATATATTTGATTTTTTTTTTAACATTAACCTAGATATTTTGACTTAAATGTATTACATCTGGATTAAAGCCAAATTTAATTTATTCTCCGTACATGTCAAAGCCAAAATCCTTTTAAATTCCAATATTGCTGTATTTATAACAATGCCTTCACAGAATAAGTTTTGATTCACTATTTAACTATTGACGTTATCTGTATTAATTACAGATAACATATTTTTTTTAATGTATTTTGCTTATTATTTAGTTGGTGTACCTCTATACTCGAGTTTTCAACAGTACACTTTTAAAAATAGGTACTTAAAAATAATTAAATTGTACTCATTTTTGTTTACATTCGTCGTTTATCATAGCTCCGAATACATAAGTTACATTTATGAAAAAGACATGTACTCAAAAAATAGTAAAATGAATAAAACGATCAGTTGGTTGCCTACATAGGCTGCCTTCATAAATCACTTTAAATAAATTTCAACCAGGACTTAACGGGAATCGTAACCAATCCGTCTACTTGATGTCGGCCGCACCGAAATCCATAGCCTTATACATGGTACTACCAGAGCGACGTGACAAAGCTATAAGCAGAAGTAATGTTAAAAAGACGTGGCAAAAGAGAGGGGAAATAAGATAATTGAGCCATAATAACTATGTTTACATTTAAGCAAACGACATCAAATAATGTAGAAAACCGTCTTCGCAACAATTATTTTAAGTGTGTCTGGTCGCTTTGTTAGGATGGCTTGAACAGAAGCTGATATTGGCAATATTAAATCCCGTTGCTCATTTTTGAGAAAGTACGGTTACTTAAATTTGAGTGCGGCATCGCTTATTAACGATGCAATTATACTCAAAGAACAACGAGTAGGTTCAAGTACTCATTTTTAAGTACCTTTTTCTACAATGAAATTACTAGTAAACATCGGAAACTGATATTAGCCATATCCGACATGTTGTTCAATTTTGTGAAAGTATGATTACTTAAATTTGAGTACGTCATCGCTCATTTACGATGTAATTGTTTCTTAAAGAAAAACGAGTACGTCCATATACTCATATTTAAGCAGATTTTTTTTTACAGAAAAACATTCAAATTTATTAATTTCTAACAAAATCAATAAAATATTAGATTTATTTTCTGGAAATGTATATTTTTATGGTTTTTAACTCTGTTTTTCAAGTTTATTACAATCAATCAAAATATTTCAGAACAGATGTAGTATAGGACATTTGGCACGTTTTTGTTTTTGGTGACGAAAAATTGCCTTTGAACAACACTATGACGTCATAGGGTTGCCAGATTGAAAGTCGCCACAGGAATCGGAAAATACCAACAATGTCCTCTGGGATTGCCATACTATAAATTTATCGCCCCTATAAAACACGCCAAAAAAAACCTCGCGCGCCAAATGTCCTATTCTACACCTGTACCAATATTTCATTAATATATAATAATTTAATAAAAAAAATGGTATTTCTAATACGTAACGCTAGCATTTAGTGAAAATAAATAATAAAGTTGCGATTGCCAAATAGTCCATTCTTCGCCAAATCTGGCGTACCTATGATGGATGATGGTTACTATACGGGACATGTGATGGGGTGGGGGATGGATTATTAGGGGGTGATTTTGAGGGCTGGGTGAATGGGGGGTGCAGTCTATAATCCCAATCCGTGATGTCCTTATCGAGTATTAGCTTAGCATATGGGGTACTGTGTAGCCCCACATTATCGATAAGTGGTTCTAGTAGGTCAATGATCCTAATTTTCAATATATCATATGTAGATATCATCATGGGATTTTTTATAAAGTGTTATTTTTTATAAAGTGTTATTTTTTTTAAAGTGTTTTGTTAGGCTTTACTTGCCATTTTTTGTTGTTGAAAAATTCTTAATTCGATAATTCTAAAGTCACAAAGCACTGTACGATCATGTTATTTTTTTTAAAGAAATGTTATTGCTTTTTGTAGAATTATAACTTTTCTTTATATTACTAGAAAATGTTAGTAATTTGTGTTATCATTTTATTGGCTACTTAAGACGACTATTTTTTTATATAATTCATAAAACTAATTAAGTTTCTAAATATTTATACATGTATATGTACTAAATATCAAGTTTAAAGCAGTATATTATGAAATTTTAAAATAAATTTTTGCCAAACGCAATGTTTTGTGAGCATAATTTGATATATTTTTTTAAATGAAATTGGCCCCCATTGTGCAGCTGCAGTGCGACGTTAATAAACCAACTAGAATATGCCCCGATGACTGGTTTTATTATAAAGAGGAGTATGAAAATTCCATAACCCGCTCTCAATATATGTATTTACCGAATCTCATATGCCGACAAAATTTTCGATATTTTTGTATTTATCATATATTATTTCCCTACTAAAATCTTGGTAGTATTGAAATCAGTTAAAAAATCTTATAATTTTTTTTAATGTAAATACTTTTGGAAAACGATAACATGCACATTTAAAGCTATATGCAGTTAAATTGTGTACGGTTAAATACATAAACCACGTTTTAATTTCATCCGACACCAATTCATTCCGTCTTAGTATACTTTCCAAAACGAAGTAATTAACTTCAGCTTTCAAATTCTCTAATTCCTTCACAAACTAAAAAAAATCAACCCCTTGACCTTTTAAACCCCAAACACAAACTCAAACTGCCTTCCAAACAAACAACACCCCATATAAATACATAAACCACGTTTTAATTTCATCCGACACCAATTCATTCCTTCTTAGGATACTTCCCAAAACGAAGTAATTAACTTCAGCTTTCAAATTCTCTAATTCCTTCACAAACTAAAAAAAATCAACCCCTTGACCTTTCAAACCCCCAAACACAAACTCAAACTGCCTTCCAAACAAACAACACCCCATATAAATATATAAACCAAGTTTTAATTTCATATGACACCAATTCATTCCTTTTTAGGATACTTCCCAAAACAAAGTAATTAACTTCAGCTTTCAAATTTTCTAATTATTTCACAAACTAAAAAAAATCAACCCCTTGACCTTTCAAACCCCAAACACAAACTCAAACTGCCTTCCAAACAAACAACACCCCATATAAATATATAAACCATGTTTTAATTTCATATGACACCAATTCATTCCTTTTTAGGATACTTCCCAAAACAAAGTAATTAACTTCAGCTTTCAAATTTTCTAATTATTTCACAAACTAAAAAAAATCAACCCCTTGACCTTTCAAACCCCAAACACAAACTCAAACTGCCTTCCAAACAAACAACACCCCATATAAATATATAAACCATGTTTTAATTTCATATGACACCAATTCATTCCTTTTTAGGATACTTCCCAAAACAAAGTAATTAACTTCAGCTTTTAAATTTTCTAATTCAGTTTTCTAATTTCTAACAAACTAAAAAAAATCAACCCCTTGACCTTTCAAACCCCCAAACACAAACTCAAACTGCCTTCCAAACAAACAACACCCCATAAAATTCCACAAGCAATCATGTCACAGGCTCTACTCGCATGCATCGACAAGCTGCAATTTTGGCACCAACAGATACTCCGAGCAATTAATCAGCGAAGAAGAAAGTCCTAAACATCCCCAGCTTTTCCCCGTATTACGAAAAAGGGATTTTTTTCCCCCCTTCTGCAATCCTTTGTCACTGCTTTGTAACATTGATTTTGGGACGAGGCTGCAGTTAATTGTATGTTACAAGACGAATTGTGGCTTCGCAAAAGACGTGCGAAGCGGGGTGAAGATGAATATTAGGGGGGTGGAATATATGGGGGGGGGGGCTAAAGAATTATGTTTTCTGTCTGGATATTGGGGTTTGGGTTTGATTTAGGAGAGTGATTTCTCAAGCGTTGGAGTAATTTGGATATTTATTTAAATATAATGCAGAGTTTTCAATGGGTTGTTATTTTTTTTTCTGAAAAATTAAATGGATTTTAAGTTATTTAAATATGAACTGATTAACATATAAAGTGTTATCTGATTAGGTTTGAATTGAAGCATAATTTTACTGTATTTTTATTGATTTTTTTTTTATGTTTCGAATTAAATCAGTTTAAATATAAATTATTTTCGACTTAAATAAAGCTCGATTTAGATTCATTTCAAAGTTAATTGGATTTCTTTAAAAAATAATTTGTTTAAATAATAATTTGAATTTATTCAAAAATGGATTTAAAGAATAATTAATTTTAATAATTGAATTTATTCAAAAATTGATTTAAACAATAATTAAATTTTAATAATAATTTGAATTTATTCAAACATGGATTAAAAAAATAATTGATTTAAATAATAATTTGAATTTATTCAAACATGGATCTAAAAAAAAAAAATATTTAAATAATAATTTGATATTATTCAAAAATGAATAAAAATAATTAATTTTAATAATAATTTGAATTTATTCAAACGTGAATGTAACACTAATTCATTTAAATAATAATTTGAATTTATTCAAACATGTATTTAAAAAATAATTCTTTAAGTAATAATTTAAATTTATTCAAACATGGATTTAAAAAAAATAGTTCATTTGAATAATAATTTGAACTTATTCAAACATGGATTAAAAAAATAAATATATATAAACATTTTATAATTTTTTAATTTTTTTAAACGTCAATAAAATCAATATTTGCATTGACAACATATTGTAAATGAAATTTCAATTATAAAAGGAAAAATAAATATTAAATAGTATTGAAATAAATCTTCCAGTTAAATAAATAATTGTTAAATCTCCACTTTATGAATCGATAATTTCTAAAATTAGCCGTCAAATTTTTTTAGCGTTCATTAAGCTATTACATTTTTATTTGAAAGATGAAGCATATTTTTTTTTTCAAAGAATAAATAAATTTTTTAATGTATTTTTATTCATGTTTTGTTGCATTTTAATTACCTATTTTAAATCCAAAATTTTTAAAAAATGTATACACATATTTTTTAAACATTACATTTTTTAATCTTGTAAAATAGTTTTTTGTACTGAATATCGACATTTTTCAAATATTTTTAACTTTCATACAATTTATTTTGTTTTTTATACATATTTATTTGTATAATTTTTTTAATGAACTTCCTTTGGTATTGATAACGTTTTTAATGCATGCAAAAATTCAGTTATTAAATATAAATAATCAAATCTTGTTCAGAGTCTTGTTACGGTTTTAAGAATTAATTTCCTGTATAAAAAATTAAAAATGCGAATAAAAATATTTAAGAATAAGAAGGGAAAAAAATAACCGGAGCATATTTCGTTTTTACCCTGTAAACAAAGAAAATTGAGCAATGTGATGTAGGAAAATAAAATATAAAAAAATATAATAATTAAAAAAATTATATTACATTACAAAATAAAATATTAAAAAAATAATCAATTATTATAATAATATAAAAAATTATATTACATTTGAAGTATTCTCGTATACGGGACTATAAATTTATATAAAGATTAAAATCTAGTCGGTGTTTTATATATGACATTTAATCGTCCTAGTGTATGTCTAATACAAATTGGCCAAGTATGTTAACTGATTAAAAATATTTTATATCGTTTGATTTAATTAATTAATTATTTAGTTTAGTATTCCATTTAATCAATTGCAAGATTTTTAAAATAGGTAGGTAAACTCATTTTTTTAAGGTTACACTTATAGTATTTAAATGTACTAAACTAACTTCATACCCTTTATTTGTTGAAAAAAAGCCTCACTAGAGCTACACTATTGTTTTATAGCTATGGTTCAGCATCTACGCTGTCAAAAATAGGTGCTTGGAAATAAGTAAAATACACTCATATTTGAGTACGTTTGATGCTTATCATGGAATACATAAGTTTCAATTTTGAAAAAGACATGTACCCAAAAATGAGTACCAATGAGTAAAAATGAAGAAAAACAGCAGATGCTTGCTTACATAGGCTGCTTCATAAATCACTTTCAATAAATATCGACAATTACAACCAAGACTTACCGGGAATCGAACCCAGATGCAGGCAACGTTATTGAGAGTCTTATCCGTTAAACTACCAGGGCGACGCGAAGAAGTTATAAACAAAATTAATATTAAAAAGGTGGGCCAAAAGAATGGGAAGTCAGATAATTTAAAAACTTTCGAAAAATATAATTATTTACAACAAAGATTTACCGGGAATTGGACCGAGATCCTCCGGTACCGCAGTCCTGATCCTTTTCATTTAAACTACCAGGGATACTTGAAGAAGTTATATGCAGAAGACATGTTAAAAAGGTGTGCCAAAAGAATGGGAAGTAAGATAATTGAGTTGTAATAACTCAGTTTCCATGTAATCAATCGATAACAAATATAGTGTGAAAACCATCGTCTGTACAACTATTTTAAGTGTGTCAGATCGCTTTGTTAGGATGGCTTGAACAGAAGCTGAGATTAGCAATATTAAATCCCGTTGCTCATTTTTGAGAAAGTACGGTTACTTAAATTTGAGTGCGGCATCGCTTATTAACGATGCAATTATACTCAAAGAACAACGAGTAGGTTCAAGTACTCATTTTTAAGTACCTTTTCTACAATGGAAGTACTAGTAAACATCGGAAACACACAATCGTAAAATTAAATTAAAATTAGATTGAATCGTTTGTTTATTGCCCCCCCCCCCCTCCCCCCTTTAAATATTAGTTACCTCTTCGAGCATGGATCCTTCATAGTAGATAAAACATATCTTTGTAATTTCGCTAACATTAATGTGAGGCCAACATGTATGGTCTAAGACACGTGGTTAATTACGTCATTTCATTCATAAATTCCCACTGTTACACATTTCCCAATTCATCAGCCAATCGCGAGTATTTTTTAATTCATAATTTTGAAAAGAAGTCACGTGTCTGAAGCCATTCGGTCTGAGATGTTGTTTTTACGATTATGACGTCATATTCGCTCTACTACAGTCCATTCATGCTCGAAGAGTTACCTCAATCCCCGGTTAAAATTCAAAATATAACAATTTCCTGTATCAAATATATAAAATTTAAATTTATATCGTAATTAATCATAAAGTACCACTAATCCTGATCAAGTTCCTGTTTACAATTTTCTCTTTTATAACTCTTAACATCTTCTACACTTGATCGCGAAATCAGTAACTAACATAATAGAGTCGTATACATTCAACAGATACCAAGTAGAGCGCAGATACCAAGCAGAGAGCACATATCCTGTAACTTATCTTAGATAATTGCCTCTTCCGAAGTTAATCATGCTCGCTTTGAACTTAATAGTTTTGGAGAGCTAATTAGGACTAATTTTGAGATATAATTGCTTTGGCACTGAGAAAATTAATACAAGCGTTAAGTTTATGCTTGCTGAGAATAAATTACACATATTACAATGTAATAATCGTGTTATATGTTTTTATGTTTATAAATTATCTCAAAAGGTGATGTTCTACTTTTGTTGGACGGTAGCCAGAGTACCCCAAATACAAAAGCAGTTATATGGAATTTTAACTTTTTTGAGTGAATCGCGATAACCAGTCAACACTTAACCTCACTGTAAAAATGAACTTAAAAATGAGTACCTGAACATACTCGTTTTTCTTGGTTGCAATTACATCGCAAAATGAACGATGCCGTACTCAAATTTAAGTAATAGAAATTTATCAAAAATGAACAGTGTGATTTAATAATGCTAATTTCAGCTTCTGTTCAAGCCATCTTACCAAAGCCATCTGACAAACTTAAAATAGTTGTTCAGAACATGTTTTTTCGCATATTATTTGATGTAGATTGCGAAATTAAGATTGAGTTATTACAATGCAACTATCTTATTTCCCATTAAATTTGGCACACCTTTTTAACTTTTATTTTGTTTATAACTTCTTCATGTCGCCCTGGTAGTACAACGGATAAGACACTAGACTGCGGTGCCTCAGGATATGGATTCGATTGCCGATAAATATTGGTTGTAATTGTCGATATTTATTGAAAGTGATATATGAAGGTAACCTAAATAGGCAAACTACAGCTCTTTTTTATTCATTTTTACTCATTGTACTCATTTTTGATTAAATATATTTTTCAAAAATGAAACTTATATATTCGGATATATAATAAGAAATCTTCTGAACTAATATTCTAAGTTTCTCAGGCCCCTTTGTTAAGATGGCTTGAGCAAAAGCTGAGATTAAATCACGTTGCTCATTTTTGAGAAAGTGCGGTTACTTAAATTTGAGTGCGGTATCGCTTATTAACGATGCATTTATACTCAAAGAAAAACGAGTAGGTTCAGGTACTCATTTCTAAATACCTTTTTTTTGACAGCGTGAAGTAAACGATAATTTCCGGTAAAAGTTACTCTTATTTTACAATATTGTCACAATAAAAGTGATCAAAGAAGATTAAGATAAAAAAGAAATCCCTTCATTGTCTATCTCCAGAACCTTCCATTTATCTTAACAACAACGTCCTCATAATTATTTTTTTTAATATAATTTCGAACATCAAACGACATATAAAAAACAAATCCACACAACCATCCCTACCCCAAATCAATCCATGCCCCCATACCATAAAGAACATAGAACATAATAAAGAACAGATCCCACAGAGAAGAACAGTAATTTCTTTTTCTCTTACAAATTCATCACCGCGGGACAACCACTGGATAACTTCCCCCTCCGCACAGTGGGCGACCTTGACGCGATGATTAGGTCATCTGGGTGAGAGACTACAAGAAGCGCGGGGGGTTCGAGGGTATCGTGATCACGTGAGGGGAGAATGGTTTTTCATTATGTTTTTAGTGGGGCTATTAAGTGGGAGTACAGTAGCTGATAGGGTTGGGGGAGGGGGATGAGGGATGGGGGGATATTGAGGGGAGATGAAGGTTGAATAGGAAGTGAAGTGGGTTGTGTAATAGAAAGTGAGTGACTTAGGGGGAGGAGGGAGGGGTTACTATAAATAGAATATTCCCTGCCAATTTTTTTTCCGTTATAAAACCAAATTTTTTATGTATGCGGGAATTTGACGTATGATGATGGTAACTTACAAGTAGTTTCGATTTCTTCCCTACAGCAGGCAACTTTAGTTTTGTTTGTGTAGTCGCTACGCTTGCAATCATGGATTTGGTTTGGTTAATTAACGTCGCACTAGAGCTGCACAATGGGCAATTGGCGGCGGGTTTGAATACGGTTGACACTAGAGACGACAAAAATGTTAAAATGCAGTGAGCTTTAATAGGAGAGTTGCCAGATTCGTTACGAAGTAACAGTACATCGTCCGAACTTACGTCAAATTTCTACGTCGTGTATACGGGAATGGTGCACGTAGAATTTGATAAGGGTCCAATGACCTTACGCCCATTGAGATTGCGATGGGTACCAGCTCAGGTGTTGTCCTCGTCATCTGACCATGTTCCAAAAATACGATACACCGTTCCCGGGTCTTTCCTTCGAGATAGGCACCGAACCATCTCCAATAGCCCACTGTGCAGCTCTAATGCGACGTTATTTAACATAACCAAACCACAAAATTTAATTTAAAAAAAGGATCTTGAAATTCATTCTGAATCCTATGAACGCCCCCTCAAGTGCTATTCAATGAAAGTCTACAGATCCGTAGATTGGTTTGTTAGTTGCTTTGTTAATTAACGTCTCACTAGAGCTGCACAGTGGGCTATTGGCGACGGTTCGGGGTCAATCTCGAAAGAAAGACCCGGGAACACATGCACATTCACACACAGATTCATACATGCACCTCGTTATTTTAGAACCATGGTCAGATGACGAGGAAACACCTGAACTGGCACCCAGCGCCTTCAATAGACGTCGGGACTTTGGGCCCCGATCAGATTTATCGTGCACCAGTCCCGTATACACGCCGTTAATTTTTGCGGATGTTCTGGACGACTTTTCTAGTATTTTGTAGGGAAGCTGGCAACCCTCCGATCACAAGATCACTACTTTTTTAATTTTCTTTATTAAGTCCATCCCACGGGTTCGAACCACCAATCCTCGGATTAGTAGCTAAACGCCTTTAACCGCTCGGCCACAGAGGCCACCGATATTCCGATCGGAGGGTTGCCAACTTCGCTACCAAAATACTAGAATGTCTTCCAAAACATCCACAAAAATTAACGGCTTGTATACGGGACTGGTGTATGATAAATCTAATCGCGGTCCAAAGTCCTGACGTCTATTGAAGGCGTTGAGTGCCAGCTCAGGTGTTGTCCTCGTCATCTGACCATGGTTCAAAAATACGAGGCATCGTTCCAGGGTCTTTTCTTCGAGATAGACCCGAACCGTCACCAATAGCCCACTGTGCAGCTCTAGTGCGACGTTATTTAACCAAACCAAACCTTTCCCCTCTTTACATACAAGAAACAAAATAACTGGGCATCATGGAATACTGTCAACAGTTTCGTTATGCGCAGAACTTGAAAACCGGTCAGAGCGCACAAAAAAAAACCTCTTTACAACAAGAAACAACAATCATTATTAATATTTCCATCAAAGGACACAATCTAATACGACAGACCGAACCTTCTTCCAATACTCGATTTCAAAGCACTTAAACTTTATTGTCTTTTCTTAAAGACCTCATAATATATCAGCTCTAAGGAATCCATCTTGAAAAAAAATAAAAAAAAAGAAGAGAATAATACTCGCAATATAACGACTCAGAAAGTTAATTTAGTCACCGAAAAGAACTAAATTAGGATTGGGAATTGAAAGTTAGGAAAGTCTTTTATGTCTTTCCAAAGGGTTTTTCCGTTCCGCTCTGCGGTAATTGATTGTGTGTTCCAGAAACTAGAATTCATAAGAGATTAGCATTATGATGCTGGGTAAATGGTTTGGTTTTTGTTAATTAACGTCGCACTAGAGCTGCACAGTGGGCTATTGGCCACGGTTCGGGGTCAATCTCGAAGGAAAGACTTTAGAACCATGGTCAGATGACGAGGAAACACCTGAACTGGCACCCAACGCCTTCAATAGGCGTCGGGACTTTGGACCCCGATCAGATGTATCGTGCACCAGTCCCGTATACACGCCAGTATAATTTGTTGGATATTCTGGACGACTTTCTAGTATTTTTGTAGCGAAGCTGGCAACCCTCCAATCGCAAGATCACTACTTTTTTACTTTTCTATGTCAAGTCCATTTCACGGATTCGAACCACCAATCCTCTGATTAGTAGCTCAACGCCTTATCAACTGAGCAACTGGGCTCTCTTTACATACCAGAAACAAAATAACTGGAAATCATGGGATACTGTCAACAGTGTCGTTATGCGCAGAACTTGAAAACAGGTCAGAGCGCACAAAAAAAACTCATCAGCACAATGCATTTAGTGATACAGATTGCTGTTCAGAACCGGTTGGCTATACTTCATATTCTGCCGCTAATAATTCTTCTCCTTTTCCTTCTTTACAACAAGAAACAACTATCATTATTAATATTTCCATCAAAGAACACAATCTAATACGACAGAGCGAACCTTCTTCCAATACGAAACTCGATTTCAAAGCACTTAAACTTTATTGTCTTTTCTTAAAGACCTCATAATATATCAGCTCTAAGGAATCCATCTTGAAAAAAATAAAAAAATAAGAGAATAATACTCGCAATATAACGACTCAGAAAGTTAATTTAGTCACCGAAAAGAACTAAATTAGAACTGGGAATTGAAAGTTAGGAAAGTCTTTTATGTCTTTCCAAAGGGTTTTTTCGTTCTTTTCTATTCCGCTCTGCGGTAATTGATTGTGTGTTCAAGAAACTAGAATTCATAAGAGATTAGCATTCTGATGCTGGGTAAATGGAAACATGTTTGTATTTGAGTCTTTCAATGGAGATTAATATTGCGAAATAGATGAGAACTGCTGCGTTTGTTTGGAGGGGAAGAGCCATGGGACTGCAGTAAATTTTAATTATCATTATCGTGGATTTTAAAGCGTCTGAATCAGTTGCGGTTTGAAATAATATTCTGAGACAAAACAACTTTTATTTGCGGCGTTTAGTGATATGTTTGTATCTTAATGTAAAAGATAAGCTTAGTGGAAAATATGCATGGAATGTTAAGTATTGTAGTATCAAGGGAATTTGTGTCGTTTGTGGATATTTAAATATTAAAATGTTTGGGGTTTTCAAAGACAATATCCGTTGTTAATATATTAAGTAGAACAAATATATCTTGAATAAAAGGTTTATTTGTGTGTGAATAAGAAACATATAACAATATAACTAATTAGGGTTTTGGAATATGGCATGGTATTTTATTCAACAAAAAATTGTAAATTTATAATTTGTAACCCTCTGCGTATAAACAAAATTTCGAATCTGTAGGTTTGTTATCGCTGTAAGAACGTTTAATTTAATTTCAAACACATTTTTTCTAAGGGAGACCTGATCCCCAAATCCTAATTATGTTTATTAATGAATTCAGAAATACCATTTTTTTTATATTATTAGAACATCTTTTTATGAACAATAATCATAAACAAAAATATATTTTAAAAAAAAATGATTTGTGTTATGTTTCGCATTTTTTAAGCTTAAAAAACTCTTTTTAAAAACACAACTCCCCTTTCAATTTTTAATGTTTTTTAATTGATTAAATAACGTCAAAGTATATACTGCAAACGTATGAATAGACTTTTGCAGATTTGTGTTTTAATTGTATTCAAAAACTTATTTTAAGTTCACAACCCAAAAGTATGTAGAAAGATGATAAATGGTATCTAACATCTAAAAAAAACATTTGTTCTGTTTCTTTTACAGTTTTGAAATTTTGTACACACCTTCTTAAGTACGTTTAGCATCGTTTTATGAAGGAAAAAAAAATTAGCAATTTTTCCGGATTTTGGGGCTTGGGTCCTCTTTAAAAATATATGTTTTAATTATATCAGTAGGGAAGGTTTTTAAAAGTTTTCCTAATGCTTTAAATTTGACAATTATTTCAAAAAATTTTTGGCTGAAATTTATTTAGAATAGGTGCCGAGAAGCGAAGCTTCTATAACCCTTACAATTGATATTTTTACATGAGATGGTACATGAATGATAATTAACATTGGATGGACGACACGATACAGCACAATACAAACAAAAACCAAAAATCAAATTCAACACAGAAAACACTCGTTTAGCAACAAGCCAGGACGAGGAACATTAGGGTAGAAAGTCAAAATGTCATCGACAGAGTCACTTTGGGTCGAGAGAGTCACTTTGAAGAAAAGTACTTCCTAATTGGTTAGGACTGAATTTGCTTCATCCTCATTGGAGGGGAGAAAAAATGGCCTAAAAGTTAAAGAGTCCGCCGTATCCCTCCGCGAGCGCAGTAACATGGCAAAGTTCCATGTAAAAAGTCACAAAAGGTTGTGGGTACAATCCAATTGGCCGTTGGTTGGGGCTACCCTCTCCTGATTGGAGGGGAGAGTAATCATGGTATTCAGACAGTCTGGCACCAGTCACACGCACCAGGGTGGTGCGACGATGCAGCCGCACAATTTTTGGAGTAGAAACTAGCAGGTGGGCGGAGCTAAACACGTCCTCCAGGGGAGTGCGTCGAGTGCTGCCGCTGGTAGAAGTGAATTGCTTTCTATTGGTGAGAAGAGCCAGCGCGTTCCACATGAGTCCGCTGCTGTTCTTTAACATTGAAGAAAGAGATGAATGCATTGACTTTGTCAGCGATGTTGGGCTTGTCACGAATGGCAGTCGTCAACAGCTGTATACCTTGAGTGGAATTGAACATAATATTTAGCTCTTTAAGGAGCTCCAACAATGGCATATATTCCTGGAATGCATTTTGTTGGGGGGGTCCTTTTGGAGCTTTTGCTTGGGGTTTCTGTTGTGTTGTGTTTTGCACTTTGCGCTTTCCTTGAGCAATTTGTGCTGGCACAACAACATCAGTTGAGATGGAGTTTTTCTTGGGAAAATCCGGGCAATGTCTCCATGAAGCGACGTGTCCGAAGTTCCCGCAGTTGATACATTTAGGGTTTTCAACCCATTGAATGGCACATGATCTTGTCTCGTGACCCTCGCCGCATTTAAGGCAGCGAGTTGCCATAGAGCAGTTGGCTGAATTGTGCCCAAAATGGTTACAATTGTAACATTGGGCCACTGCGTTTTTGCGTTTAAAGAGTTCACATTTAATGTCGAAAAAGCACAAGCTTTTAAGTTCAAGAATTTTGAGGTTAAAGTCATTTTTTGGGAGATCAATTAAGTAAACACCAATTAATTTTTTGGAGGGTCTTTTTTTGAATTGAACAATTTTAGTAATTTCAAAGTTCATACCTTTCAATTCGTCAAGTATGTCCTCAGTTTTGATTTCCGGAACGAGTCCTTTAATTATTACTTTGAGGTTTGCAGAAGATTTGGGTGCAAAAGTGAAGAATTCACAGTTAACTGATTTGAGATAGTCCAGTGATTTTTGGCGCACAAAAGTGCCCGGGGCATGGATTTTGATGTATTTGCCTGAATTTTCACAGGTGAGTGTGCCATTGAAAAGTTTATTTAGTGCCTCGAGATGAGAAAGAAAGTCATTTCCAGGTTGAAGGAGGATAGGTGGAGGTGGGGGGAAGAGACCTTGTTTCCCGTTTCCTCTGTATCCATGTTATTGTCGTTGATACTGTCAATCACCATCGCCTTCACTGAAGGGTTTAGGTCTGATGATGATAGTTCATGCTGTGGGGACGATGACGGTTCCACAGAGGGTTCCAAATCATGTTCCTTGTTTGGTGCGTCCAACTTGTCCTCCGCGACGGGTGGATTCGTCAGACGCTTCTTTTTTACTTTTTGGGTTTTTTACCTTTTGGCTTTTTAGATGGGGACATAGGGGTTTCCATGTCCTTCCCTTGTTTGCGCTCGATGTAGCGCTGGCTGACCACCATTTCTTCACAGATCTTTTCCATGGCTCGGAGTTCCTTCTCCTGCTCAATACGATCGGATCCGTCCAGATGAGGCCAGTTCAGATGAAATTTGTCCACTTTGTCCAGAAAATCAACAAAGTATGGGTTGTCTTGGATTCCAAAAAAACATTCAAAATCGGGTGGTGGGTCTTTAGAGATAATGATAGGTTTTAACGGTTTAGATCCAAAATAAGTGATTTCGAAATCGTCTGCCATGGTCCACACAGAATGGGGCTCGAACAGATGAGAACGTAATCAAATTTTTAAAATTTTTTCTTTAATTAGCGGAGCAGATCGGCATCCTGACCGTCGTGGGCTCGCGCCGCAAAAGGAATGATATTTCAAAAAAGGTTGTTTATCAACTTTTATATTATATGCACTACTGGAAAAACTGGAGATACTTGAACGGATATACATGTTTGTATCCTCCAGGTGGTACCACTTTTATTGAAGTTAATCAATCATTAGACCAATGAAGTGAATCAATCATTAGATCAATGAAGTTAACCAATCATTAGATCAATGAAGTGAATCAATCATTAGATCAATGAAGTTAATAAATCATTAGATCAATGAAGTTAATCAATCATTAGATCAATGAAGTTAATCAATCATTAGGTCAATGAAGTTAATCAATCATTTGATCAATGAAGTTAATCAATCATTAGATCAATGAAGTGAATCAATCATTAGATCAATGAAGTTAATCAATCATTAGATCAATGAAGTGAATTAATCATTAGATCAATGAAGTGAATCAAGCATTAGATCAATGAAGTTGATCAATCATTAGATCAATGAAGTTAATCAATCATTAGATCAATGAAGTTAATCAATCATTAGATCAATGAAGTTAATCAATCATTAGATCAATGAAGTTAATCAATCATTAGATCAATGAAGTTAATCAATCATTAGATCAATGAAGTTAATCAATCATTAGATCAATGAAGTTAATCAATCATTAGATCAATGAAGTTAATCAATCATTAGATCAATGAAGTGAATCAAGCGTTAGATCAATGAAGTGAATCAATCATTAGATCAATGAAGTGAATCAATCATTAGATCAATGAAGTTAATCAATCATTAGATCAATGAAGTGAATCAATCATTAGATCAATGAAGTGAATCAATCATTAGATCAATGAAGTGAATCAATCATTAGATCAATGAAGTTAATCAATCATTAGATCAATGAAGTTAATCAATCATTAGATCAATGAAGTTAATCAATCATTAGATCAATGAAGTTAATCAATCATTAGATCAATGAATTTAATAAATCATTAGATCAATGAAGTTAATCAATCATTAGATCAATGAAGTTAATCAATCATTAGATCAATCTTGTAATTGAAAATATACACTGTTATAGATAGACACTCGAAAATAAGTAAAATGTACTCATGTTTTAGTACATTCGATGCTCGTCATGTCGATGTTCCAAATGCATAAGTTTCAACTCATGTACTCAAAAATGAGTACAATGAGTAATAATTAATAAAAAGAGCAGATGCTTACCTACATAGGCTACCTTCATAAACCAATTTCATTAAATATCAACAATCAAACCAAGACCTACCGGGAATCGAACCCATATCCTGAGACATCTCTGTCCAGAGCCTTATCCGTTACCAAGGCGACGTGAATAAATTATAAACAGAAGAAATATTAAAAAAGGTAAGCCAGAAAAAAAAGTAACTAAGATAATTGAGTTGTAATAAATTAGTTTCTAATCAAGCAATCGACGTCAAATAATGTGGAACACCATCTTCTGACAACTATTTTAAGTGTGTCAGATCGCTTTGTTAAGATGGTTTGAACAGAAGCTGAGATTATCAATATTAAATCACACTGCTCATTTTTTAGAAGGTACGGTGGTTAAATTTGAGTACGTAATCGCTCCTTTACGATGCAATTGTACTCAAAGAAAAATGATTGGTTCAGATACTCATTTTTAAGTACCTGTTTTTTTTTGTCCATAAATTTCAGATTTCTTGGATTCCCCTAGTATTGTACTATTGTAGTTCCTAATATTGCAATTTTTAAGTGTTTTGCAGCTATTAATATAAAATTAGAATAATTTTGTATATTTATAGTTTGGTTTGGTTAATTAACGGCGCACAGTGGGATATCGGCGACGGTTGGGGGTCTATCTCGAAGGAAAGACCCGGGAACACATACACATTCACACACACATTCATACATGTACCTCGTTATTTTAGAACCATGGACAGATGACAAAGAAATACCTGAACTGGCACCCAACGCCTTCAATAGACGTCGGGACTTTGTATCCCGATCAGATGTATCGTGCACCAGTTCCGTATGCACGCCGTTAATTTTTGCGGATGTTCTGACGACATTTCTAGTATTTTGTAGCGAAGCTGGCAACCCTCCGATAACAAGATCACTACTTTTTTTTACTTTTCGTTGTCATGTCCATTGACTGGCATCGAACCAGGAATCTTCGTATTTCCAGCTGACGCCTTTAACCGTGCGGCCACTGAGGCCTGTATATTTATAGACTTAGAAATTACAATATTATTATATTATTGTTAAGGGGGTCCGATACCTTCGACATTTATTTTTTTATTTTTATACTTGTACAATCCAATTTCTTTTTTCTTTCTAAATATGCATAAAAAACCATTTTAAGACGCTAAATTTTTTTTTAAATTGCACATTTATTTTTAAATTAAAATTTTAGTAAATTTTTTAACAATTTTAAAATTCCTACTCCTTTTTTGTTTTTCAATATTTTGAAGCAATTTTTTTTATTTAAGATCTTGAATAATATGTAAATAGATGTATGCATTCGAATTTTGATTCAGATACATGACTTTAAAAAAATAAAATATATTAGAAATTTTGGAAAAAAAATTGACGAAAAAAAATAAAATTCCATTTTAAGTGGTTTTAAAAAACAAATTATGGTAAAAATAGGAAATCTGAATGCATACATCTATTTAAAATATATTTATCTTTCTATACACACAAAAATTAGGATTTTAAGTATAATAGTAAAAAAGCCTTAGCATTTTTAGTGTTCATTAAATTTCAAAACCACGAACAGAGATATTTGCTTTTAAAGTTTACATATGATACAACTATGTTATAGGAACACATCATTAAAACATTCATAACTAAAAAAGTAATAGGAATTTTTTGAAGCAGTTTTTTGTGAGTTATTAAGATAAGTTTGAATATTATTTTTTAATTATAAAAAAAAAATGACTTTTTTTGCGAATTTTGGGTATCGGACCCCCTTAAAAACCGAAATGTTTCAATGTTGTATTTCCTTCCATTAACTATACGGATTTTCTTTATATTAAATCATTATGGCAAAATATAAAATATAATTTAATTTAACGTTTCATAGCAATTTTAATTATTATTCATATTATTCACGTGAAAACCATACGTTAGAAATTGAACAAAAAATTTTAGATTTTAATTCACACTTAAAAGTATTTGTAAATACAAATTAAAATTAGTATTTGTTTACACTAAATTCCACTTGGACTACAAGGACGTAATAAACGTGTGCGAGCTTTTGCAGATGGCTCTTCGATTGGTGGATACAAACCACGTGGTTCATATGAACCAATCACAGTCTGTAAAAAGTTCACGCGCGTTTATCTCGTCTGTGCTTTAGAATGGGTCTCGGAATATTAAAATAACAAACCGTACAATAAGAAACAAATAACGCAAACAGAGAATACATTACATGAATAACCAAAACAATAATGGACACGTATTGTTTTAATGTACTGGAAAATAAACCCAAAACACCGAATCATTACACAAATTGCTTTTGAAATTCAAATCTTGGTATTTTACCAGTAGTAACACGCAATAAAATAATTCGAAATTGCACGGTTGACACAAATAAAGTGCAAATTGAAAATTTATGGAACTTAAATCCGCAGTTCGTTTATTGCAGCGAGATAGATTGTGTCCAATCTCTGCGATATTCTCCAATTTCATTGAAAACAATATAAAAGAAGAAGGAAAATAAATTACATTTATTTTTCAAAATACCAGCATATTGTATTTAAATGTCATTTTCGCATACTTGAACACCAAAATAAACTACCTTTTTCCTTCCTTTTAAATTGATCTAAATTTCATTCAAACGAAACAAAGCTATTGATTGTTTTTAAGAAGAGAGGAGAATATTTAATAGAAATCTGAAACGTATGAATAATTCAAAGCAAAGTGATTTTTTTAAAAAAAGGAAAATGCAATGTGAGATAAACACATAAATAATAAAATAAGATTCGCTGATTTAAATTTACAAATGCTGAATTGTAAAAATGCATACCTGATGGGGTTTTACGTAGGATAACAAGAAAACCATGATTATTGGATTTTTGAAAAATGGCTACTATAACATTCAATTATAATTTTAATATCTTATTTTATTTATTATAGTGAATGGTTTTTGAATATTTGTACACAAATTCTGAAACAACTGAATTGAATTCTGTATATTTTTAGTATCATTGTAACAATTCGAATTCATTATGTTTTACAAAATTTTATTGCCCTTTCCGTTAGACTAACATTTTGTATATTTCAATTCCAAAAATCTCAGTTATTTGTTATGTTTTATTATTTGTTTAAATATTAGTTTTAAATAATGAAAATACAAATATTAAATCATTATAAATGTTGGGATTTTTTTTTATTTAAATTTAAATGATCAATTGTTGTTTAACTAAACTATTCTAAAGCCAATATAATTAATAAAGAAATTTTGACCTTGCGGATAAATGTCATTACAAAAACTTTTACTAGACTGAAATGTGTTAAATATTTATGTTGAAAACGTTAAAATGTACAAAAATTACAGTAAAATTTACTAGAAAATATAAAATTTTAACGAGGCTACTTTTTTTAAAAAAAAGTACGCCATTTTGTTTGAATGTAATTACACTTCTATTATATTAACGTGGAGTTTCAACAGCGCTAGAGGCAACAGTTAAAGGCTAAAAAATAATTGAAAAAAAAAACGTAAAACCGACTTAAATAAAAATGAGATAAAATTAAAAAAATATATTTTTTTAGTTTTATGAACCAGTTGATAAAATGTAATTATTTAATATCCATTTGATATTTATTACAACTTTTTGAAATCGGAGCTAAATTTAGATATATTTTTTTAATTGGCACCAACTTAAAAAAAAAAACTGTGAAGTATAAATTTGACATTTTTCAACATGTTCGTAAAATAAAAAATTGTCCTTTTATTTTTAAGCACATTTTTATTAAAGCTGGTTCTCCTTTTTTTTAAATAGATTATTTTATTTTTTCCTTTTTGGTTTTTAATTTAGCAGGGGGGTTCGCCCCTTGTTATTTTATTCACCAAGAAATTCAAGTTGTTGTTCACATTTTCCGTCGTTGTGGATCATGTTTAATAAATGCCGGATAAACCAAACTATATAGTAGCAACAATGTATATTGGAAAAAAAATCGTTATACATGCTAATAAATGCCGGGTGAAGGAAATGTCATTGTTGCCGTTATTCAACAATTAATGTTTTTTCAAACGATCCGGTTAATTGAGAATTCCGGATACTTAAATGCCGGATAACCGGACTCTCCCCCCTCCCTAAAGGTATCCATGTGCGACACCCTCTATCCAACAAAAAAATAGTTTTCCAAATATCGGAATTAGAACAGAAATCTTGCGTAAACATACATTAAAAAAATACATAACAGTCAAATTAATAACCTTTCTCCTTTGGCGCGCTTTGGCGGTTTTGGTTGGCGCGCTTTGGCGGTTTTGGTTGGCGGGCTTTGGTGGTTTTGGTTGGCCCGCTTTGGCGGTTTTGGTTGGCGGGCTTTGGTGGTTTTGGTTGGCGCGCTTTGGCGGTTTTGGTTGGCGCGCTTTGGCGGTTTTGGTTGGCGCGCTTTGGCGGTTTTGGTTGGCGCGTTTTGGCGGTTTTGGTTGGCGCGCTTTGGCGGTTTTGGTTGGCGCTATTTTAAGTCACTTAAAAAATAAAAATGTTTAAGTACGAACGATGCTTGCCGATGTCTGAAATTAATACGTATATAGTTAAAAGTTAAATATTTTTTTTTTCAAAATAAAATTACATACATAAAAAAGTTAATTAAAATAGATGTTGATCACAAATTGCTGGCCGATAACCATTATTTAGCTGTTGAATTACACATAAAACTATTATTTTCCCTATATTGAATGGATCCAGGACAACTAGAGGCCGTTCTAAAAAACCGTACGCAGTTGAAGGGGAAGGTTTTTGTTCTGTAGCAAGATAACGTTAACCGTTTTTGGTGCGTAAAATTCCATATACATAACTAGAAAGATGTAATTTTTGCGACATACCAAATATCGTGGGATGTGTGTAAAAACTCATTAAGCCATTCGCTAATGGATTTGTTCTTGAAACGTGGTAATTGGAGACATTATTAGTATAAATATTTAACAGTGTTTCGCATTCATTACTTTCTTGCTAATTTATTTCTTAGCACACGTGGATTTACCACTACTCAGACGCATGAAAAACATATAATAAAATTACTTTTCCTGCTAAACGAATTAAATGTATTCCTAGTTATTCTTAATTATTTAAAAAATGATAAATTAATATTATTATATAAAACAATTAAATTAAAAAAATGGTATTAATGAAATAATTTACTGAGTTAATACATTTTACTGAGTTGTTTTTATTATAATTTATCATATTACATATTTGCAAAATCGCACAATGACATATATAAATGTGTTACGAAGTACAACTTTTAGGACATAGATAGAGTTTTCTTTTGACTAGCCTCCTAGATTGTAATTAGTTTGTTTAAATAGCACACGGAACCTAATTATTATTATTTAAAAATATTTGAATTAAAACAGTTCTATTAATAATTTTATTTTTACACATACAACATTTTTACTTTGTTTTCTTTATGACAATTTATCATTAGGGATATTTGAAAAATCACTCTATGACTTAAATAGCGTTGCGAAGTACATCTTTTATGGCATACATAGAGATTTCCTTGACTAAATTTCAATGTTGTTGTTTATTTAAGTAACATACAAAACCTATATCTATCTGATTTACTATTTATTTGAATTGAATTCCTTTTGTCTATGCAAATTTTAATTTATTTATTTATAATTTATTTTTAAATATTGTAAAAACATTTTAAAATTTGTAAGTAAGTCATATCACGCAGATTCAATATATTATTAAAACAAATTAAAAAATAATTTACATGCGGTTTAAAATCTAACAATTCGCTTTTTTATATTTAATGTTCATAAGGTTCCTAATATACAGTGTGTTTATATTTTTTTACCAAGCTTTAAATAATCTGTTTGTTGCTACCAAAATTAAACTAACATGTAATATTTTATTCCATAATTATTGCATATCATTATTTTTTTTTGCTTGAAGATTTAAAGATTTAAATACCGAGATCTCATAGAATATTTCAAGAAAATATGTTAAGTATTTAAATTTGAGGATACACTTAAAAACCAAATATATTAATTTTTGAATCGAAAATATATGAAAAGCTTTTACCAAATAGAGTTAGGCGAAAAGCAACAAGAAACATAAACATACTTTTTCTATCGCGATACATGTACAAAAAACGAAAAGCTACAGTTGAATCTAAAAACCCTTAAATAAAAAAATAACGGTTGGATAAATTTCAGTCACTTCACATCGAAAAAAGGCTTCAAATATCACTTTCCACTTAAACGACACACAATTTATGTCCGGCAGGATAGCCCAACGCGCCGTAAATTAAACGAAATAACGGCAAGAACAAACAACCCCAAAGACAAACACAAATACGTAACACAATCAACCCAAGGGGTCGCTTCTACGGCACAGCGTGGCAGTAATCACTAGTTGACCCCGTTTTAAAGAAAATGGAGGACGCAGTAATCATTTATCAAATCAAGAGATCTAAAGGAAATTTTCTTTTCTTACTCCTTTTTCTCGGTATAAACAAACTTGGTATAAAAAAAAGGGGGGAATCGATTGCGCAGAGGAAATAATAAGGTTAGGATTTGGGGAGGAGGGATACAAATTATGTGGGAACCTTGCGAGGAAACGTCAATATCAGAGAGGGAAGAAATTATTCTTTGGAGTCTTTCTTTTTGAGATAGGGAAGAAGAAAGTTGATAACTTGGCGGGGTAAGTAGTTTCGATTTGGAAGTTTGTTTCTATGCCAGGTATGATTACGAAGACTGTGCTTGTGTGTTATATAAATGGAGGTCCCATTTGAAAAGCGGCGAGCTCGAAATCAGATGATAGAGAATTCGATTCTCGTTTACAAAACAAAGATTATGTGTAGATTGATGCACCATAAAAAAAAGGTACTTAAAAATGAGTACCTGAACATAGTCGTTTTTCTCTGAGTACAATTGTATCGTAAATGAGCGATGGCGTACTCAAATTTAAGTAATCGTACTTTCTCACTTTCTCAAAGTTTGTAGTGTGGTTTAGTCAATATCAAATTGAATAAATTATTCTTTGGACTCTTTCTTTTTGAGATAGGGAAGAAGAAAGTTAATAACTTGGCGGGGTAAGTAGTTTCGATTTGGAAGTTTGTTTCTATGCCAGGTATGATTACGAAGACTTTGTTTGTGTGTTATATAAAATGGAGGTCCTAGTTGTAAAAGCGGCGAGCTCGAAATCAGATGGTAGCAGGTTATTTTCTCGATGACCAAATAAAGATTATGTGTGGTGCACTGTAAAAAAAGATAAATGAGTACCTGAAGCTACTTGTTCTTCTCTGAGTACAATTGCATCGTAAATGAGCGGTAACGTACTCAAATTTACGTAATCGTACTTTCTCAAAAGTGATCAGTGTGGTTTAGTCAATATCAAAGAGGGAAGACATTATTCTTTGGAGTCTTTCTTTTTGAGATAGGGAAGAAGAAAGTTGATAACTTGGCGGGGAAAGTAGTTTCGATTTGGAAGTTTGTTTATATGCCAGGTATGATTACCAAGACTGTACTGGTGTATTTCATAAAATGGAGGTCCTAGTAGGGGAAAATTACGAGCTCGAAATCAGATGGTAGCAAACTTGATTCTAGTTGACCAAATGAAGATTATGTATGGATGTACTGTAAAAAAAGGTACTTAAAATTGCGTACCTGAAGCTACTGGTTTTTCTTTGAGTACAATTGCATCGTAAATAAGCGATGACGTATTCAAATTTAAGTAATCGTATTTTCTCAAAAGTTTGTGTGATTTAGTAAATATCAGAGAGGGAAGAAATAATTCTTTGGAGTCTTTCAATTTGAGATAGGGAAGAAGAAATTTGATAACTTGGCGGGGTAAGTAGTTTCGATTTGGAAGTTTGTTTCTATGTCAGGTATGATTACGAAGACTGTGCTTGTGTGTTATATAAAGTGGAGGTCTCATTTGAAAAAGCGGCGAGCTCGTAATCAGATGATAGATACTTCGATTTTCGTTCACCAAACAAAGAATATGTGCAGATAGATGTAATGTAAAAAATGGTACTTAGAAATGAGTACTTGAAGCTATTCGTTTTCTTTGAGTACAATTGCATCGTAAATGAGCGAATATGTACTCAAATTTAAGTAATCGTACTTTCTCAAAAGTGATCAGTGTGGTTTAATCAATATCAGAGGGGGAAGAAATAATTTTTTGGAGTCTTTCTTTTTGAGATAGGGAAGAAGAAAGTTGATAACTTGGCGGGGTAAGTAGTTTCGATTTGGAAGTTTATTTCTATGTCAGGTATGATTACGAAGACCGTGCTTGTGTGTTATATAAAATGGAGGTTTTAGTAGGAAATATGACGAACTGGAAATCATATGGTAGTAGGTTCGATTCTCGTTGACCAAATAAAGATTATCTGTAGATGCACTGCAAAGAAAGGTACTTAAAAATTAGTACCTGGACTACTCGTTTTTCTCTGAGTACTATTGCATCGCAAATGAGCAACGAGGTACTCAAATTTAAGTAATCGAACTTTCTCAAAAGTTTGTAGTGTGGTTTAGTCAATATAAAATATATATTTTTACACATTGTTTACCATTTTTATTCATTTTTAAGTACATATATTTTTCAAAATTGAAATTTATGTATTCGGAGCCACGATAAAGCATCGAATGTATTCAAAAATGAGTACATTTTATTTAATTTTGAATACCTATTTTTAACAGTGTACGATGGTAAAGGTGTGTCCCGACGACATGGTGACTTGTCCTTCTGGAAGGACGCGCACTCATGAACCATCAGTCGGTAATATTAGATTGTGTACCTTTTGTGCAATACTAAGTCAACCAACCAAATAATTATTTTTAGAAAATAAAAATCCATCGCATTGTTAAAATAAAATTATAGTAACTTTAACTCAGTAAAAACCAACATATTTAAGACACATTGAATTTTATAAAAAACAATCCTAAATTCTAATGTATTCAGCCCTAGAAACAACTCCCACCAACCAAATAAAGCCCAATTTCCTCAAAACAAACACTACAACTTCCGCTTTAAAAAACAACTACTCCAACCCCCACTCCACCACAGGTGTAGTAGAACTACAAAACGCACTTTGGGCTAAAGTGGATGAATGACCAGTGGGCTTTACAGCCGGACCATAACCATAAGACGGCCCACTTCACCTCCTAGACCCCGCTGTTTCGAGATTATTAGTCTGGTAATGGTTTCATACCCTCCGTTACTCAGCCCCCTGGGTTCTCTTTCATGAATCTCTCCCCCAGGGGGGCCTGGCTGACCCCCCCTCCCCCTTTTCACCAACCCTATCGCGTAGCAACAGACGTAAATTTTAATAATTTGGTGGCATTGGCTCTTGTTGCGTCGAGTGACGTCACGGGACCCGTGGGACGTTTAGGGACTGTGTAGGAGTTGCAGTGGGGTTGAGTCATATTGAAATGTAATTGGACTTTAGAGAAGGGGTGGCTTTTGAGATGAATGGTTCGTCATGATTTATGTTGCTTATACGAAATATAAAGTAATTAAAATATTTTTTTTTGAACTAAAGTATGTTTCTAATGTTTTTGCATGTTTTTGAATAAAAAAACAGCTTTTATTAATATGTTTGGGTACGTCGAGGGTGGGTAGAGAAACGTAGTAATTAGACTTGGCGATGATTCAATATATATCAAAATTTCGGAAGTAAAAGATAATCGGGATTTCGATTTTTATGAATCGATGAATCGATTTGACGTGAATCGATTTGACGATGAATTGATTTCACGATGAATCAATGTAACGATCACTAGATTTGACAATGATTCGATTTAACAATAAATCGATTTGACAATGCATCGATTTAACAATGCATCGATTTGACAATAAATCAATTTGACGATGAATCGATTTGACGTGAATCGATTTGACGATGAATCTATTTAACGATGAATTGATTTGACGATGAATCGATTTGACGTGAATCAATTTAACGATGAATTAATGTAACAATCAATAGATTTGACAATGAATCGATTTGACGACGAATCGATTTTACGATGAATCAATATTTTACGATGATAATTATAATTGGACATATTATAAATCGACGGATCGGTTATAAATCGATTTGACTATTAATTGATTTCACGATTAATCGAATTGACGAATTATCGATTTGAAAATTAGTCGAAAGTACGCTCCGAAGTAAGAAAGAACTCAAGCCCAGAAGAACACTCGTATTGTCGAAAGTCACCTCCAAACAAATGCATTTGTTCATCAACAAACTTAAGGGGAGATAGTAGTTTTCAAAGGTGAAATTGGCTGGTATTTGACATTTATTTCGAACTTGAATAAAATAATAGGTTTTGCATATTTATAATTACAATTTTTGGAACTTAAACTATTGAATGTTGGCTTTATTAATATATTATTATGAATTAAATCTATTGCTTCGTTGTTTTTTAAAAAAATATTTTGAAATACAAGTCATTGCTAAAAAATTTTAAAATAGAGTTCACCGTCCGCAAGATTACTTAATAATTGAACACACTAGAAACAAATTTATTTTTAAAAAGTGAAGCTATATAATGCTTCTATACTCCAAACTAAAAAAAAAAAAATATTTAATAAAAAGTATTTTTAAAAAAAAATCAAAATTATTATTTTTGAAAATTTGTTTTTTAATGATATAAAAATATTTTTTTATTAAAAAATAGTGTGTTAACAAAACTTTTTTAGGTTTAGTGCATGCATATTTGATAGCTGAACATGTATAAAAAATTTAAAGTGAATTGAAAGAAAACTTTTTTTGTAATCAAGCGGATCGACATAAAAATGTGAAACTGAGAAAAAGAGGTTTAAAGATAGAATTACCCATATTTCTTTACAAATGTAACAAATGTGTTTTTCATCACTGTGTGTTTAATTTTTGTCAAATTTTAATGCGGTTTGGCTTAAATAAATCCTAATAAATCATATTATTTTTTAAAAATAATTTTAAAAAATCGTTTTTTTGAAAGTTCAAAACTACTATCTCCCCTTAATAGAAATGAGTTTTGAGTAGTAATGGTTAGTAATGAATGAGAAGTAATGATTTTTTGTTAAAGTATCTATTTTTTTAATAATTGATAGGGAGAACACAAAATTGTACGATGATTCTTTGATTTGACAACAACAATATATATATATAATAATGTTAACAATACATTTCACAATGTATTATTTGGAGTTATATAAATTTTAAATACAATATAATCATATATGTTATTTCTTAAGTACAGATCCTTATACACGACAATTCTCAACAAGTGAGGAATCAAATGAAAGAGAATTTCACGAACCAGTGAGGAATCGTATTTTTAGAACGCTAATAATCCAGAAAGTCGCAAAAAAAAAAAATTGAAAACAAAAATATTTTTAATAGTTTTTCGGATAAAAAACCATTGTTTGGCAACAATTTTGGTGTTTAAAAATTCATCTGTCTACGTTGTCTTAGAAACATGTCGCGATTTGAAAATTATATGAAAGTGAACAAATTAGTTTTATAAAAGTTTTAATGATTTAAATGCACATACGCCATTTTTAGTAAGAAAACTTAAATTTTGAGAGAGCATTTTTTATGTATGCTAAGTAGTAGCCGTCTTGGCGATGAAAACCTCTTACTATCAAAGGAGACCTCCGTGGCCGAGTGGATCAAGGCGTCCGCTGAGAATCCGAGGGTTCCCGGTTCGAACCCACGCGTGGAACGCATGAACCTTGTTCGTTCGAGAATTCGCGCATGGTAACGCTAGTAAGAATTAAAATTACTATAATGTAAGGCAGTATTTACTAAAATAAAATTGGAGAAACTAACTTAATTGGATTCAGTAAGTGCTCTGTAAGTAAGTGTAAGTACGCAACAAGACGTCCTGTAAACCCTGTTATTTCAAAGAAAGGAAATGTCCATGAGAGAATTCGCGCATAGCAACGCTAGTAAGAATATAAAATTACTAAAATGTAAGACAATATTTACTAAAATAAAATTTCAATAACCGCATTCTCATACTTGCGAATCACATACGAAATATCAACATTAGAAACACCCATAGCAATCTATCAGAGTATACCTCAAAATATTTCTCTGGCATTTAATTATCTTTCCAACACTCATTCCTAACAAATCATGAAACATTAAATTACACATGTCTAGGTAACGCGATCGCTAATTGTGTATTCCCGATTCGATTTCCGGAGTGTTGCGATTGCAGTTACCAACACCCTGATATACAATTAACGCAGAAATGGCATTAATATACCAGAAATGGCATTAATGTACAGTCCTTTCCATCGCTGAATCTTATGTCGTTTGTTATGTTGTGTTTCGAAATTAATGCTGTGGAATTACCAGTGTGATTTATTATTAACTAACCAAATAGTTAATTGTTAGATGGGTATGTAGGTTTGCTTGGGAAATTAATAGGAATTCGGGATTATTTTATTCTAAAATAACTGATTTTAACCATTTTGATGGAGTGATATGGAATTAATGGAATGTTTGTATAAATACATGTATGTTTAATTTTAGTGCTCTAAATGGCTTTCTGAATTTTTTGCTATGGGATCATTAGTTTAACTGCCAGTATACATAATTTTTTTTAATTAATAATATATATATTATATTTTTTGATATTTTTGATTTCATGGTCATTTTGGAGATATGTATTTTAATTTATAGTCTCAATTTTAGTGCTCCTAATAGTTTTTCCGAATTTTTTTGCTATGGGATCATTAGTTTATCTACCAGTATACATAATATTTTTTTTAATTAATGAAATATACTTTATTTTTCTATATTTTTGATTTAATGATCATATTTTAGATATGTATTTTAATTTATAGTCTCAATTTTAGTGCTCCGAACGATTATCTGAATTTTTTTTTCTATTGATATCACTAGTTTATCTACCAGTCTCCATAATTTTTTAATTAATTATATATATTTTATTTTTTGATATTTTTGATTTCATAGTCATTTTGGAGTTATGCAATTTTCTTTATAGTCTCCATGAATAATACAAATGAGAGACATTTTTGATATAATTTCAATTGTTTTTAAAAATAATAGAGATTTTTAAAAAAATATATTAAAGTAGCTGTTTGGTTCAGCGTTGCCGTGGAAACCGTTAGGACGTATGCATTAAAAAGCATAAAATTTAAGACGTTATTGTTAGGACTTGGACCTGAAACCATTTGACCCGCGCCAGGTCACAATCAGATACATTATTTCTATAGTATAGATCCGAATCATAACCTTTTCAAGGGGTCTCCATAACAGCAAATTTGCACTTGATGTGAGGTAATTCCTAAAGATTGGAAATAACTCGAAATGGGAATCAGGATAAAGAGTCCTGGACAAACAGCAGTACAAAGAGAGCAGGTCCAACCAAGCTACAACCCAGCAAAAAAAGTCAGCATGCAACCTTCTTCAAAATTGTCAAATTGAATATTTTTTGAAGGTTTTATAAAGGATATTGAGACAAAAAAACTGCAGTTTTTTTGAAGTTTTTAATTTTCCTGCATAAAACCTTTAAAATATCTGCATTTTCCCTTCATGATTAAAAATTGAAGGTTTTTCGCAGGTTTTTATGAAGTTTTTTTTGCAGGTTTTTATGAAGGTTTTTTACAGCTTTTATGAAGGATATTGAAACAAAAACTTTTAATTTTATAGATCTTCAAAAAAAAAAACTACAGCTTTCCTGCATAAAACCTTCAATTTTAAAATTTTGATGAAGGTTTTATGCAGACTTTTTTTGCTGGGAATCTCGCATGCTAGCTAGATAATGGAAATATTTTTTTAAAGTTTATCTTTTTATTGCAAACTTATTTTAAACACGTTTTCTTAAACAAACCGTTGGCATTTATGAGATAAACCTACGATTTTTCAATGCAACGGACATTTATCTTTCTTTTGATACTTCACATGGTAACCTTTACTGCTTGGACAACATGTGTCCCATAATGCACAAATGTCTAACGATGGGTTTGTTACACTTTCGACCCACAGAATGTAGGAATAATTTTTAAAACATGTGAGGTCTGAAGCATTTTGTCTGTGGCAGAACAGGTGATTACAGGCTTCGGATAGGTAACATTTGACTAACGGTTTCTACATATTGTCTTCGGTTAAGCTTTTCTGTGTTTCAACGCTTCAATGCGCCTAACCTGAATTTGCGATGCTTTGAAAAATGATTGTTAACTATCCATCCGTCTGACAAATACACGCCTCCTACAAGTTGATTTTCAACAGAGCTTTGAGAAGTATTTGTAATGTCTCTGAAATCAAAAGGTTTCTCCTGTTTAGGAAATGGCCTACAGCAAGTGCAACTTTTCTATTATAAAACCCTCGTGGCAAGATTAAGGTTCGGATGCATACTGTGGACATAATATATCTGGTTGTGTAATTCTAGGACTGTAATTCTAGGACCTCCTTTCAGAAATTAAAAAGACTAAATAAATTACATTTACCAGGTTGACATTTAATTATGATTTATGTATAATTAGGCAATCTGAAACAACTATGCATTTTTATAAATTTCTGATATTGTAATTTTTTAGGGTAAGTCTCCACTTTAAATAAAATGCATTAGAGTTTTTTTGTAAAAAAAAATTCGCGAATACTCTTACTTCATTAAAAACAATAAGATAAAATTAAAATAATATAATTAAGAAAGAACAACTGAATTAAGAAACGCAAAGTGTTTTTCTTATTTTCATGAAGAAGCTTTTAAAATGCCAATTAACTCTCTAAAGCCAATTGTACAAACATTATACAAAATGTTGGCTTCAGTTCAGAAACAGTAGAGTAAAATGTCATTTTAACATATATTTTAAAAAAATACAAATGAAACATATTTAGCTTTTATAAGTATTCCTTATTTTTTTAATATTTACTTTTATGTAATGTATTTCTTAATTTTATGTTTTACTTTTTTGTTAAGTGCATTAATATTTTTTTTTAGTCCGACTTATATTATCAACGTTTTGCATAAATTCTTTTGTCTAACTACTTTATAAAAATGCAAGAATCAGATATTTAATATGTATATAACACAAAATATTAGCAGAATTGTTTAAATAATAGCTACAGTTAAAAATCATTTGCATTCGTTTACACAGTAGACTCTCGATAACTCGAACTTCAATAACTCGAATTTTTCGATATCTCGAAAAAAATCGATTTCCCTGCACCTTCATTACTTATTTAATGTAGTTTTATCTCGTTAATTCGAAGTTTTTCTTCCTTATTTTCGATAACTCGAAGTTTCCACACAACTCAAAATTTGTTTTCATCTCAAAACTACGGATTTCGAAGAAACTTTAGCAAATATACAATTGTCGTGGTGTTGATTTGTCGCTGCGAATAATGGCGACAAAACAAAAATGTAATACACTCTCTACAGCAGCTTTTGATGAGAGATCGCTCTCGGAAAAAGAATACAAACCTCCTCTAAAGATAACTTTGAAAGAGGCTCTATCTTCTATAAAAACTATGCGTGCATTCAGTGAATCGTGGCCGGAAATAAAAACAGCGACATTTCAAGCAATCATGCATTTGGAAAATATAATTGATTCCGAAATAAATAGAAATACTCACCAAAAAATTTTGGATAGATATTTTAAATAAAGTAGGGTAAGTATACTTGTATTTATTTTTACCAAAAGAGCTTTTTTATAGGATTTTCGATAACTCGAATTTTCGATATCTCGAATTTTTATACACTTCCCTTCGAGTTCGAGATAGCGAGAGTTGCCTGTATTATAATTATGAGTTGTTCATGAATTCTCTGTTTTAGCATTATTTATTCATTAGATCTCTTTTAACTTAAATTAATCTTGATACCATTGTCTTCTTAAACATCTACCTGTGCCTCATGTTTTACATAATAATTATTTCAAAATTATTTAAAAGTTAAATTCACATGTACAATTGACATGTAACAACGAAACATGCACAATTCACATGTAAATTACAGCTTAATTGCCTAAAATTGCCACACTAAAGCGGTTGAAACTTCACCGCTTAATGGTTAGAAATGTTGCTTAAACATAATCTCTATTTTAATGCATTGCATTTTTATAATACCCTGATGTCTTCCAAATGGGAATTCTAGTATCCGTTTCTAATTATAAAGTCTAGTAAAATCTTACTAGAATTCATTCTATTGTACTGATTTTAAATTAGCATCTAATCCTTGAATAAACTCTCTAGCTTAGCATGACTTTGTTTTATTTCAAACATTCACGAAAGACTAGTCAAAAAGGAATTTTACCATGTGAAAAACAAACCCAAGTTCATTTTCAAACACTGTGATACTGTGATATGGATTTGACCAAAGTGACGGGCCGGAGGCCCCATACTTTTTCATCGGAATTGTGCCATAGGCTATGTCGAAATTATTTTGTCTGATTGAAACTGGTAGGCAGTTTAGATAATGGAGGAAGGGTTTGCCAGTCAAAACTGGCTGAGGCTAGTTTCCATGAAATGGAAGAGATTTGCATACTATTTTACTTTATTAATTTATTGTATATGGAGTATATGAAAGTGCATTTAATTTGGTAAATCTTCCCCATATCAAAATAGTGGTAGCGATATAATTAACGAAAGTAAAAAGAAACTACAACTACTTTGTTTAGAACTATACCATGTATCCTATACCCAATTCTGCGAATCCCTAAGCCTTATTAGAAGCTAAAACAGACACAACCGAACGTTTTTTTTTAAAAAAAGAACTTTTTTTTATTTAAAAGTTCAACGAAAACCAATGCGCTGAGAACGTTTAAACGGGATAAAAGAACAGTGGAAGGCCAAAATAAAAAGCAGCAGACGAACAAAAAAAAAAATATTCGTTTAAACTGAAGTGAATTGCCCGTCGTTTATTTCTGTTGTACTTTTCTCCCCCCTTTTGAAAAGAAACAAATACGAGGGAGACAAAACGCGAAAAAGAAAAATTCCGCACCACACAGCTTAGGGGAAAGCAGGAAGAAACATGTTATAAAGATGGCGGGGGAAAAAGGAAGAAAGGACTCTAAATAAGCAAAAAAGTAATTAGTTTTATTCGGGGTTCGGGTTGTTTGGAACGCAATATACAATGGAGACGACTGAATGGGAAAGTAGCGATTCGTGCAGAATCTAAATCTGGTATGGGGAGTGATATTACGTTTAAGTTTCGCATAACGTTATGTTATATGAAATATAACAAAGCATATTGTATGAAAAATTTAAATATCGGAGTTTTTTTTGTATGTTTTGAGGTTTACTAATCATACAATTTTTAACGTTTGGGATTTATACTGTCTTTGCCTATTGTTTGATACTAAATTTTCAAAAAATTACATATTAAGTTACATAAAATTCGAAATTAAAATGTATATAAAAGTAGACACGCCCCGTTTCGGAAGCGATCATTATCTTCGAGCATGAGTGGACTGTAGTAGTGCGCATATGACGTCATCACCGTCATGCAAACATCTAATTCCTGATGGCACCATACACGTGACTTCCTTTCAAAGTTTAGAAATGAAAAAAACGTTCGCGATTGACTTGTGATTTGGAAATAATAGTAAATATGTAATAAATAGTAAATAGTAATATGACATTTTAATATCGGAGTTTTTTGTTGTTGTATGTGTTGAGGTTTATGGAGACAGTGCGTACGTACAATTTATAACTTTTGGGGTTTATAATGCTCTAAGGTATATAATTTTAAAGTTTCATTGCTTAAAATAAAACAAATATTTTGTGCACTCACTGATTTTAAAGGGATTGCTCGAGCCGGTAATCAGCTGGTAATCACACGTATTCGAGCCTCTGCAGTGGACTTGACAAAGAAAGGTAAAAAAAAAATAGTGATCTTCTGATCGGATGGTTGCCAGCTCCGCTATAAAAATACTAGAATGTCGCCCAGAGCATCCTACAAATTATACACAGGCGTGTATACGGTACTGGGGTAGGATAAATCGAATCGGGAACAAAAAACCTGCCGCCTTTTGAAGGAGTGGGCGTCAGCTCTGTTGTTGCCCTCGTTATCTGACCATGGTTCAATATACGAGCCATCGTCCCGGGCCCTTCCTTCGAGATAGGCCCCGAACCGCCTTTAATAGCCCACTGTGCAGCTCTAATACAACGTTATTTAACCAAACCAACCTCTATACGCGGAATCTTTAATGGGCGACGTTGATCGGCAATTCTATCGCACAATTTGGGGTTCGATCCCACAACCATCTGGTTTCGAGATCGATATTCTACTAAACAAGACAGCACGTGGTTTCAGGTTCGTTTGGTTTGGTTAATTGACGTCGCACTAAAGCTCCACAGTGGGCTATTGGCGACGGTTCGGGACCTATCTCGAAGGAAAGACCCGGGAACGATGCCTCGTATTTTTGAACCATGGCCAGATGACGAGAACAACACCGAAACTGGCACACAACGTTTTCAATAGACGTCGGGACTTTGGACCCCGATCAGATGTATCGTGCACCAGTTCCGTATACACGCCGTTAATTTTTGTGGATGTTCTGGACGACATTCCTCATTCCTAGTATTTTGTAGTGAAGATGGCGTGATGTCAGGTGTCATCCCATTTAGGCGCACAAAACTGCCACTGACCTTTTATCTAAAAGGCCTCAGTGGCCGAGCAGTTAAAGGTGTCAGCTGTTAATACGAAGATTCGCGGTTCGAATCCGTGCGATAGACTTGACAAGGAAAAGTAAAAAGTAGTGATCTTGTGATCGGAGGGTTGCCAGCTTCGCTACAAAATACTAGAAAAGTCGTTCAGAACATCCGCAAAAATAAACGCCGTGTATACGGGACTGGTGAACGATACATCTGATCGGGGTCCAAAGTCCCGACGTCTATTTAAGGCGTTGGGTGCCAGTTCAGGTGTTTCCTCGTCATCTGACCAAAGGTTTTAAAATAACGAGGGGCATGTATGAATGTGTGGAATGTGTATGTGTTCCCGGGTCTTTCCTTCGAGATAGACCACGAACCGTCGCCAATAGCCTACTGTGCAGCTCTAGTGCGTCGTTAATTAACCAAACCAAACCAAAACTAAATAACGTCGTACTACAGCTGCACAGTGGGCTATTGGCGACGGTTCGGGGTCTATCTCGAAGGAAAGACCCGAGAACACATTCACACTCACATTCATACATGCACCTTGTCGTTTTAGAACCATTGTCAGATGACGATGAACCACCTGAACTGGCATCCAACGCCGTCAATAGACTTCGGGACTTTGGACCCAGATCAGATTTATTAAGCACCAGTCCAGTATACACGCCGATAATTTTTGTAGATGTTCTGGACGACATTCCTAGTGAAGCTGGCGTGGTTTCAGGTGTCATCCTATTTAGGTGCACAAAATTGCTACTGACCATTAATCCAAAACAAATCCAGTGGAAAAGACCTTCAATCCAGCATACAAGAACAAATCAAAAGACATCCTCCCCTAAAAAACAGGAAGATCAATGCGAATCCATAAAAAGCAGTGGTACAGGACATCCTTCGTAAGAAATATCGGTCTTCCTTTGCAGTCGCCCAGGGGCGTCGAGTCGTTTCGCGAACACCGCCTGTTTTATAGCCCTTCAAGAGCGTTCGAAATATGGGCTGTTTACTACTGGATGTTTAACTTGCTGGGCGAGAGATAAAAAGAAGAATGGAAAATGATTTTTTTTCGTTTTTGGGTCTGGAAAAAGGGTTATGTGGGAGAAGTAGTAAGGATTTCATTGGGATATCTGGCATTAACCTTTTTTATCAGTAGGAAAACTGTAAAAAAATGGTACTTAAAATGAGTACTTGAATCTACTAGTGTTTCTTTGAGTATAATTGTATCGTCAATGAGCGATGGCGTATACAAATTGCAGTAATCGTACTTTCGCAAAAATGAGGAGTGTGATTTAATATTGCAAATCTCAGCTTCTGTTCAACGCACCTTATGAACGATCACGTACTTAAATTTAGGTAATGGTACTTTCGCAAAAATTAGCAATGTGATTTAATATTGCTAATGCACCTTATGAACGATGAAGTACTCAAATTTAGTAATCGTACTTTCGCAAAAATAAGCAGTGTGATTTAAAATTGATATTCTCAGCTTCTGTTTAAGACATCTTTTACAAAGTGACCTAACAAACTTAAAATAGTTGTTTAGAATATGGTTTTCCACATTATTTGATGTTGATTGTTTCAGTGGAAACTGAGTTATTACAACTCAATTGTATTACTTTACATTCTTTTGGCACATCTTTTAAACAAGTCTTCTGTTTATAACTTCTTCCCGTCGTCGTGGCGGTACAACGGGTAAGGAACTGAACTGCGATGCCTTAGAATCCGGGTTCGATTCCCGGTAAGTCTTGGTTGTCATTGTGGAAATTTATTAAAAGGGATTTATGAAGCCAACCTATGTAGGCAAGAAACTGCTCTTTTTATTCATTGTGTTTATTTTTGAATACATGCCGTTTCAAAATTCAAACTTATGTATTTAGATCCATGGTAAGCATCGAATGCAATCAACAATGAGAACCTTTTACTAATTCCTGAGTGCTTATTTTTATCAATGAATGTATAGAGTTGGTCTTTTTGTTGATTTAATTTTATATAATATTTAATCCTTTTCGAAATTTCATTTCTTATTGAAATATATCTTATATCTTATACATCTTTTATAAAAAAAAATGACAATTATATGAAATTACAAGGCAGTGTTCCCATTTTGTGGAAGCTCCTGTGATTGGCGCATATAAACCACGTGGTTTTAATGTACCAATCGTATAGGTTTCTGTTAAATGCCACGAATGTTGATTACATTCAGGTAGAATATGCCTTATAATACATCCAATATGCATTGCCTTTCTTCGAACCTACGAAGATGAAAGACTTTCATTGAAGTGAAATGAAGATTGAGTGATTGAGCACCCTCTATAAAAGTAAATGATTAGAAACTGAGGAGAAGAATGATCTGTCGATATATTTCGATAAATGATCCTTTCTTTTGATAGAAGTAGGCGAATGCGTCTGTAGCGTTTGGAGATGGTATTTGCATAACTTACTTTCTGACGAAGCTGAATGTTTTAAATCGTCCATGGATTCACATAAACTTTAATTCATAAAAATATTCGACGTTGAAATATTTTAAAAGCATTGTGGTATTTCTTAGAATTTATATTTATTAAAATAAAAAATATTTATTAAAATAATAAATATTATAAAAATAATAAATATCATAAAAATAATAAATATTAAAAAAATATTAAATATTATAAAAATAATAAATATTATAAAAATAATAAATATTAAAAAAATATTAAATATTATAAAAATAATAAATATTATAAAAATAATAAATATTAAAAACAGTATTAAATATTATAAAAATAATAAATATTATAAAAATAATAAATATTATAAAAATAATAAATATTATAAAAATAATAAATATTATAAAAATAATAAATATTATAAAAATAATAAATATTATAAAAATAATAAATATTATAAAAATAATAAATATTATAAAAATAATAAATATTATAAAAATAATAAATATTATAAAAATAATAAATGTTATAAAAATAATAAATGTTATAAAAATAATAAATGTTATAAAAATAATAAATGTTATAAAAATAATAAATATTATAAAAATAATAAATATTATAAAAATAATAAATATTATAAAAATAATAAATATTATAAAAATAATAAATGTTATAAAAATAATAAATATTATAAAAATAATAAATATTATAAATATAATAAATATAATAAATATAATAAATATTATAAAAATAATAATATACATGCATTGGATATAAAAAGTAAACTATTTTGTAGAGTAAACAAACGACTTTACAATTTTTCCCTATTTCTATCCGCTCATAGGGATTAATGGGAATTAATCAATGACACAATATGTTTAAATCCCTCTGATGGTTCAAAAAACTAAAAAAAATTGTACATTTTTTTCTCTGTTAGAGAGTTTAAATGATATTTTATTAAATTTATATATTTAAAAAAAAATCTTGTTTATTATTAAACAGATGATTTTGAATTTATACTCCAATACAAAAGTTTGGAAAATAATAGAAAATAAAAAGTTTTTATGAATTTAAAAAAGGTGTGTATTTCTGAAAAAACAAGAGATACAATGACGCGAAAATACGTTTGTAACGGTCAGAAGGATACATATTTTTGCATGCGGGTGAAAATAAAAATATTTGCACAGTTATAACATTATATAGCTATTTATATAAAAATAATTAAAATGTTTAGTTTCGGTAAAACCATATGAAAATAATTATGAAGGTTATTTTTGTTAAAATCACATAATAAATTAACTAACAAAATGTTACATTCCGAGGGAGATATATCTGCTTTAAAATTGGAATACACTTCAAATCGGGAAATGGAAGTGGGTTACATTAAAATACAATAAATTAATTATTGAATTTCGTACTTTAAAATTTAATACAACATAAGAAATAAAGCGTATTTATCTGGGGAAATAATGTATTTTTATTAATAATTTATGTATAATATAATAATAATAACAATAAAATTTGAATATTAACCAATAGTTAATATAATTTTTTTGCGACACATGTTTGTATTATCTGAAATAATATTGTTTTCATACTTTTTATCATATATTAATAACTTTTTATCATATATTAATTGATCAATTTTATATCGTATATTAATTGTTTATTTATTTTTAGGTACGTTCTAATATGCTTTTTTGAACATGAAATGGTTGAAGTAAGTTATTTAAATATTCACTTAAATAACTCTGCATTTTATAAAATTTAGGTGTGTAAAATTACCAAATAATTTTATATTATTAGTTCATTATCACTCAATACAACTTAAGTGAAAATCAGTAATTGATAAAACTTATAGAATTTTAACGTACACTGAAATGGAAGTAAAACCAATACAATTCAATCATTTCCAAATTCAAATAAATAAATCTATCTTAATTGAATTACTATAATATTTGTAGTTATACACATATAGAAAAATAACCAGTTATTTTTAACTCCTGATATGAAATTTTTATACAATTGTTTTGAAATGCGCAATGGCATGCTATACATAGTATACTAGTTATAACAATAATTGTGTTTTTATATAAATTAATATTAATTAGTATAAAATTCCAAATTAAATTAAAATAACTCTTATAAGTATAATAATACTTAAATTACTTTATGACAAATGCATGTTTAATATTTTATATAATAAAAAATAGGCAAAATTTAAAAAGTTAATTTCAAAGGTAATGTTCTTAAAATTTTATAAATCTTACATTATTCGGTTATCACATCACTAACTTCGTTTTTAGCAGAATATTTTCTCTAGCTTGAAAAATTGATACGTTATAACATTTAAAAAGGTTATTTCAAAAGTAATTTTCCTTAAATTTTATAAATCTTTCATTATTCGGTTATCACATCACTAAATTCATTTCTAGCAGAATATTTTCTCTAGCTTGTAAAATTTATACGTTATAACATTTAAAAAAATTATTTAAAAAGAAATTTTCTTTAAATTTTATAAATCTTTCATTATTCAGTTATCACATAACTAAATTAATTTCTAGCAGAATATTTTCTCTAGCTTGTAAAATTGATACATAGTTTGCTATGTGTGAACGCGTTTATATGTTTAAATATATGTTAAAATATATGTTCAAATTTGTTATATACGCGTTTATATATACAAAACATGTGCACACAAAAGTCATGCTTGAAAATTACGTAATATTCCAATTATGTGGTGAAAGTTTCGCTAATTAATATTATTTGATTCAATATCCATCCTTCACAGAATTAGTATATTACAGAATCACAACACAGATATCATTGTCCTAATTTAATTAAAAACAACTAATTTGCTATACATTGTACAAAACAACGAATTGTTGGAATTTATTTCATTGAGGGGTTAACAATCGATAAAAATATCATATTTAAAGTGCATTTGATTTTGATTTTTTTGTATTTATTATTTAATTCAATTTGTTTCACTTTCTGAGTTTTATGTTCTATTGTTAACGTATTAACGTCTTTAGTTTCCAAAATATAGGTTTTAGTGTATTTAAATATTTTTCGATTTAAAACTAAACTATATCCTTGATTTTTTTTTGTATTTATTCTTTAATTCAATTCGTTTTACTTTCTGAGTTTTATGTTCTATTGTTAACGTATTAAAGTCTTTAGTTTCCAAAATAAAGGTTTTAGTGTATTTAAATATTTTTGAATTTAATATTAAACTATATCCATGATTTTTTTTGTATTTATTCTTTAATTCAATTCGTTTGACTTTCTTAGTTTTATGTTCTATTGTTAACGTATTAAAGTATTTAGTTTCCAAAATATAGGTTTAGTGTATTTCACTATTTTTGAATTTAATACTAAACTATAACCTTGATTTTTTTATATTTATTCTTTAATTCAATTCGTTTGACTCTCTGAGTTTTATGTTCTATTGTTAACGTATTAAAGTCTTCAGTTTCCCAAATATAGGTTTTAGTGTATTTAAATAAATTTGAATTTAATACTAAACTACATCCTTGATTTTTTTTTAATTCTTTATTTCAATTCGCTTGACTTTCTGAGTTTTATGTTCTATAAATAACGTATAAGTCTTTAGTTTCCAAAATATAGGTTATAGTGTATTTAAATGTTTTTGAATTTAATACTAAACTATATCCTTGTTTTTTTTGTATTTATTCTTTAATTCAATTCGTTTGACTTTCTGAGTTTTATGTTCTATTGTTTACAAAGTCTTTAGGTTCCAAAATATAGGGTTTAGTGTATTTAAATATTTTTGAATTTAATACTAAACTATATCCTCTCAACTATACACTTCAAAATAGATAAACTACATCCTTGATTTTTTTTTTAATTCTTTATTTCAATTCGCTTGACTTTCTGAGTTTTATATTCTATAAATAACGTATAAGTCTTTAGTTTCCAAAATATAGGTTATAGTGTATTTAAATGTTTTTGAATTTAATACTAAACTATATCCTTGTTTTTTTTTGTATTTATTCTTTAATTCAATTCGTTTGACTTTCTGAGTTTTATGTTCTATTGTTTACAAAGTCTTTAGGTTCCAAAATATAGGTTTTAGTGTATTTAAATATTTTTGAATTTAGTACTAAACTGTATCCTCCCAACTATACACTTCAAAATAGATTCTCAGTCACATACCCTCCAAAAATCCCCACTTTTATTCCGTCAAAAACTCTCACGCGCCAAGCCCCTTCCCTTCTCAGTTGTCAGCCCCGCGCAATATTCCATGCGACATCGCAAATACCGGAATTTAAACTTCGGGCCAACTTCTCATAAGAGCGCTTCGGCGCGCCTCATCCTTTTTTAAGAAAGAACCCCTCAGCCCGACTCAAAGCAGCACAAACAGGGGTGACAAACTTTCGAACTGAAGCAATCCCTCAACCCCGGCTCAGTCGCAGTTACAGTTAAGGCACCTTCCTTTTTTTTGCCCCTTGTGAGACATTTATTGATTCCAAAACTGTTTCGCCCTTCACAATTCCCTGCCGCCGGAAGGGATACCCGTTTTGTATCTTCACTGTAACTGTGCTCGTTCCAGGGGGGTTGGAAGTTATAGTGGGGAGTGTAGGGAGATATATAGAAGTTTGGGAAGTTTTTTGTATATTTTGAAAGTTGGGATATAGGATAAAAATTTTGAAGTGTGTTTTTTATGTTGGGTTGAATACTGTAAATCTGCAGTTTTTTTTTTTAAGTCTGTTTCAAATTTTTAGTGTGAACTAACATGTATAGAAACCGAATATACTTTTTATAATATATTAATATTAATTATATTGTAGTTACTTGTAGCTAGGTAATAACTTTGAATACTTAATCTAGGAAGGTTTTAAAAATACATAGAAGTTTGGGAAGTTTTTTGTATATTTTGAAAGTTGGGATATAGGATAAATATTTTGAAGTGTGTTTTTTTATGTTGGACTGAATACTATAAATCTGCAGGGTTTTTTGAAGTGTGTTTCATGTGTTTAGTGTAAACTAACATGTATAAAACACCGTATATACTTTTTATAATATACTCTTATTAATTATATTGTAGTTACTTGTAGTTAGGTAATAACTTTGACTGCTTTATCTAGGAAGGTTGCAGAAATACATAGAAGTTTGATTTAACCTTTTTACGTGGGCTAAGTGAAAGATAAGTTACCTTATATTGGGGAGATATATAGCAGTTTGGGAAGTTTTTCGTATATTTTGAAAGTTGGGATATAGGATAAAAAATATTGAAGTGTGTTTTTTATGTTGGGTTGAATACTGTAAAACTGCAGGGTTTTTTAAAGTGTGTTTCATGTGTTTAGTGTAAACTAACATGTATAAAACACCGTATATACTTTTTATAATATACTCTTATTAATTATATTGTAGTTACTTGTAGTTAGGTAATAACTTTGACTGCTTTATCTAGGAAGGTTGCAGAAATACATAGAAGTTTGATTTAACCTTTTTACGTGGGCTAAGTGAAAGATAAGTTACCTTATATTGGGGAGATATATAGCAGTTTGGGAAGTTTTTCGTATATTTTGAAAGTTGGGATATAGGATAAAAAATATTGAAGTGTGTTTTTTATGTTGGGTTGAATACTGTAAAACTGCAGGGTTTTTTAAAGTGTGTTTCATGTGTTTAGTGTAAACTAACATGTATAAAACACCGTATATACTTTTTATAATATACTCTTATTAATTATATTGTAGTTACTTGTAGTTAGGTAATAACTTTGACTGCTTTATCTAGGAAGGTTGCAGAAATACATAGAAGTTTGATTTAACCTTTTTACGTGGGCTAAGTGAAAGATAAGTTACCTTATATTGGGGAGATATATAGCAGTTTGGGAAGTTTTTCGTATATTTTGAAAGTTGGGATATAGGATAAAAAATATTGAAGTGTGTTTTTTATGTTGGGTTGAATACTGTAAAACTGCAGGGTTTTTTAAAGTGTGTTTCATGTGTTTAGTGTAAACTAACATGTATAAAACACCGTATATACTTTTTATAATATACTCTTATTAATTATATTGTAGTTACTTGTAGTTAGGTAATAACTTTGACTGCTTTATCTAGGAAGGTTGCAGAAATACATAGAAGTTTGATTTAACCTTTTTACGTGGGCTAAGTGAAAGATAAGTTACCTTATATTGGGGAGATATATAGCAGTTTGGGAAGTTTTTCGTATATTTTGAAAGTTGGGATATAGGATAAAAAATATTGAAGTGTGTTTTTTATGTTGGGTTGAATACTGTAAAACTGCAGGGTTTTTTAAAGTGTGTTTCATGTGTTTAGTGTAAACTAACATGTATAAAACACCGTATATACTTTTTATAATATACTCTTATTAATTATATTGTAGTTACTTGTAGTTAGGTAATAACTTTGACTGCTTTATCTAGGAAGGTTGCAGAAATACATAGAAGTTTGATTTAACCTTTTTACGTGGGCTAAGTGAAAGATAAGTTACCTTATATTGGGGAGATATATAGCAGTTTGGGAAGTTTTTCGTATATTTTGAAAGTTGGGATATAGGATAAAAAATTTTGAAGTGTGTTTTTTATGTTGGGTTGAATACTGTAAAACTGCAGGGTTTTTTAAAGTGTGTTTCATGTGTTTAGTGTAAACTAACATGTATAAAACACCGTATATACTTTTTATAATATACTCTTATTAATTATATTGTAGTTACTTGTAGTTAGGTAATAACTTTGACTGCATTATCTAGGAAGGTTGTAGAAATAAATAGATGTTTCATATAACTTTTTCACGTGGGTCAAGTGAAAGATAAGTTGTCTTATAGTGGGGAGGGTGGGGAGATATATAGAAGTTTGGGAAGTTTTTTGTATATTTTGAAAGTTGGGATATAGGATAAAAATTTTGAAAAGTGTTTTTTATGTTGGACTGAATACTGTAAATCTGCAGGTTTTTTTTTAAGTCTGTTTCAAATTTTTAGTGTAAACTAACATGTATAGAAACCGTATATACTTTTTATAATATATTAATATTAATTATATTGAAGTTACTTGTAGCTAGGTAATAACTTTGAATACTTAATCTAGGAAGTTTTAAAAATACATAGAAGTTTGATTTAACCTTTTCACGTATTCTATGTGTAAGATAAGTTGCTCGTATAGTGGGGAGGGTGGGGAGATATATAGAAATTTAGGAAGTTTTTTGTATATTTTGAAAGTTGGGATATAGGATGTAGGGTCACTAGAGTTGTTGAAAAACTGAAAATCTTAGCTGAAAACAACCTTTAGAAACCATTAGCCAAGGGTCACATGTGTGAAACCTATTCTAAATTATAATCCGCTTAGATATTTAATTATATTAGTATATTTTTATATTTAGTAAAATTTAATTACAATAATATTTTTATATTTAATAATATGTAATTATAAAATTATATTTTTATATTTAGAAATATTGAATTAAATTAAAATATTTTTATATTTAATAATATTTAATTATATTAATATATTTTATAATTAAAATTATTTAATTATATTTATATATTTTTTATATTTGATAATAATAAATTTTAATAATTTATTTTTATATTTAATAATATATTTTATATTTAAAAATATTTAATTATAATTATTAATTTTTATATTTACAAATATTTCATTATAATTATTAATTTTTATATTTATAAATATTTAATTACAATAATATATTTTTATATTTACTAATATTTAATTATAGTAATATATGTTCATATTTAATAATATTAATATATTTTTATATTTAAATAATGTTTAAGTATATTAATATATGTTTATATTTAATAATATTTAATTACATCAATACATTTTTATATTTAATAAAATTAGTTATATAAATTTATTTTTACATTTCATAATATTTAATTATATTAAAATATTTTTATATTTAATAATATTTTATTGCATTAATATAATTCGTAATTTAATTGTTATCAATTATTTCACACCAAAAACACGTTTCAAAACCCCAAAATTACACCTAAATATGACTTTAGGCAATTCTAATATTCCAAGTGCATCTCCGCCTCTTTCAGCAAAACGTTGAATGTAAAACAAAAAAGCGACTATTTTATTACGCAATGAAAAATATCATTACCATTTAAAATGCTTTCAATTAAAGCATCCACCTAAACCGCCTCCTCGCACCTTAAGCGAGAATCCCTTTTCATTACTTAAATAAAGTGCGAACTATATTTAAATCCGCTCCTTAAATTCCACAAACAAATTAAAAAAATTCCCCTCTCATTTTATTTTATTCCTCTTCAATAATAAATGCTACGACCGAGGCCATTAAAATGAGTTATAAGCACTTGCCCCCCATCTCAGTAAAATGGCGTCTTTAAAAATCCAATTCCCAACACTTAGAGATAGCACGCCTCTTTCTCAGCGGCAGCCAATAGGCGCGTTTTAATTACTGTTGCCACTCATAACCATTTATTGTTTGAACTTTTCCCCAGAAATGAAGTTTATAGGCAGATGATGCGCATTAAAATCGTCTGCTGGTATTGTCCGATAGTGTCGCTTCAATCGTCTTCTATTATATTAATGAGAACGACACTTTCGTCTGTTGCTAATTAAAGTTCTAAAAGGGAGCGTCTTTAATGGGGTAGATAATTTTTGGTATTTGGTTTGTTTTAATTTATGTCGGTTTGAGATTGATAATGTGTGGTGAGGGACATTCAATAAAGGATTTCACTAATCACCAGATTAGGAATAAAGAAAAGGAGATCGCAGTATTAAATTTTATATATGAAAAGCTTAATTTTTCAAGAGTGCCTCTGTATCATTTTTAAGGGAGACCCCGAACCGTCGGCAATAGCCCACTATGCAGCTCTAGTGCGACGTTAATTAACTAAACCAAACCTTATACGTGGCGTGAGGACGTTTGAATCTTGACGAGGAACACATTTGCTAATCCTCTAATTCCGAATTCGCTGTTCTTTCAACGTCGAGCTACGACCTAAAACCCTCTAATCATGAATGCGTTTCTATATTACCTGGACCACTACATGCTAAGATATTGATAGTTATAAGTCTGGATATCTGAAAGCAATCAGAATTTTTTTTCCCTCCTAATGTTTTAAAATGTAAAAACAAATGATAAAATACTCAATAATAGCAGCAATCGTTTAACAATCGGAATTATTCCTGATGCTAACTTATTACTTTTATTAGTCAATTTGTACAAGGTTATTACTATTTTAAATATATTCCACGATGTAATATGTTGATGACAGTAGTAAATATGATTATTTAAATATAATGAATTTAATAAATATTTTTATTTGATGAATATGCGATGTTAAAAGAAAAGACAAATATTTAATGTAATTTGTATTTTTAGTGTATTTATTTTCAAAGAATGAATTTGGAAATGTAATCCGGCAAAATTTAAAAATAAAAAAAACGTAATTAAAATTATTTTAATACATGCATAATTACTTGGGCCGTTTCTATATGAATATTGGCAATAAAATATTTTTTATTTATTTTAAAACATAGTTGATATTTTCGTACACAATTTCTGAACAAAACGATGATTATAATTATATTTTGAAAAACTTCATTAATATTTTCAAAATCGTTGTCTTTTGGGAATAACTTTTCATTGATGTTTGAACTTACTCAGCCCCCGAAAAAATAAGTGATGAGAATATTTTATCAAAAATACGCATTTCTAAAGAAATAATGAAAAAAAAAAGAATATGTGTAAGGAGAAATCAAATTACCCAAGAAATACAACCCAACCACTAAAAATTCATAAAAAAAAAAGATGACGCAGTTCTTTCTCAATAAACTTAATAATCTAGAGCTTAGTACCCTATCTTATAAAACTTGTGCTTGCACTTTCGGCTAAAAATATCAAAGGCCCGATAAACAAACAAAAAAAACATAAAATATAAAAATAAAAATAGTGGTAGTTTGCAAAAAAATAAATAATGCCAAAACTATTCGGTAGGGGAACAAAAACAGAGTTTAGGAAAATTCTTGCTGGATATATGTATAAAAAAGATTATATGAAAAAAATAAAGGTTTTTTAAACGTTGTTTGGGAAAACGCTGCAAGGGTTTTAAAACGAGATTTCCCCTGCTGTTTCGAAGGTAATTATGTGCCGCGCGGACTGTTTAGAATGTAATAATGTTCGCAATGCGGCCAGAACCAAACCGAACGTACTGCCACCATCTTTGGTCATGTAAATCGGTTAAAGACATAGGAAAAAGGTATATTTGTGTCAAAAATTGGGACAAACATCATACATTTTTTCGCATAATTCGTATCGTAGAGTTTTATATAAATTTAGCTATAAAATGAGTTATTTTCAATACGTTAAAATGTCTAAAAAGGGTACAAACTATATTATATACACTATAAACACAGTATTACATACACACTTAACAGTATATTACATACACTATAAACACTATATTACATACACTATAAACGTTGTATTGCATACGCTGTAAACACTATATTACATAGACTATAAACACTATGTTATATACACTATAAACAGAATATTACATACACTATAAGCACTATATTACATACAATATAAACACTATATTACATACACTATAAACGTTGTATTGCATACGCTGTAAACACTATATTACATAGACTATAACACTATATTACATACACTATAAACACAATATTACATACACTATAAGCACTATATTAGATACACTATAAACACAATATTACATACACTATAAACGTTGTATTGCATACGCTGTAAACACTATATTACATAGACTATAAACACTATGTTACATACACTATAAACGTTGTATTTCATACGCTGTAACAACTATATTACATATACTATAAACACTATATTACATACACTATAAACACACTATTACATATACTATAAGCACTATATTACATACACTATAAACACTATATTACATACGCTGTAAACACTATATTACATACACTATAAACACTATATTATATACACTATAAACACACTATTACATGCACTATAAGCACTATATTACGTACACTATATTACATACTTAAGAGGGCAAATATACTCGCCGTTTACATAATAGTTTAATTAATTTTCAAAGATATAACTACTAATCGAGCGAAGTATAACAATCAATTATGGTATGTAACCAAAATAGTAACGAAAACATAAAAATGTATTCATCATACTCCGGGGGTGCGGGCGTAGAAAACCTGTCGCTTTTTCCGCTCGTTTTTTACGTTATATTTACGTTTTTCGAGTTGTTCTAAATGTTCATAAAAGTCTTGTAAAATGAAAATAAAGTGACCGATGATTTTATTTATTTACACACATCTGTTTGAAAAATGTGCACCGTTTCAAGATTTTCATATAGTTTAAAACTTTTTGTTTGTAATGTTATTCAGGCTTTAGAACTATCATATTTTTTAAATTCTATATTAATACGATGATAAAGTTTACAACCTGATAAAATTGTCATCGCCATTTGGCATCCAAATCACTTACTTTTTTTTATGGTAAATCTGTTGTAGTTCAAGAATTAGTGCAACATATTCGAGATGTGAAATAAAAAGCATGGAAAATGCAACATATTACAAATGCTCATATTACATATTGCAAATGTCGAATATGTAAGACATTACGAGAAAGTCCAAGCAGGATTTAACATTTATTTTCGAAATTGGTATAGACCACGCTCCTCATTGGAAGACGAGGTATTCATATATATATATATATATATATATATATATATATATATATATATATATATATATATATATATATATATATATATATATATATATATATATATATATATATATATATATATATATATATATATATATATATATATATATAACACTGGAGCGAAGACTCCTATTGAGCGACAATGTACTTTACAGTATCGCATGGATGCATGCTATTCAGATAAAAAGTTGAGAAAACATTCTACCTTACCTATGCGGGAGTTTCACATGACGTCAGAAAAAGATTTCAAACTGTTTTTTTCGGTGGATTTTGCATTCGTTTTAACGTAAGTAAGCAATATTAAGTTAATTGTGCAACATTTAATGTATATTTGAAAGCCGGAAATGCGTTTCTAAATCTACGCAAACCTATGTGGAAGGTCTATTTTTAATACCTTGGTTCAAAAAGTTGTGAAGTGGTCGCGCACGCTAGTCTTAACTCAGTGATACAACTAAACTGGTATGTCATATATCGGTCAAACAAACAGAGCATTAAGAATTTGTATTAAGGAGCACCAAGCACATATTGGTAAACAAGAAATAAAGAAGTCCTCCATTTCCAGACACTCTTGGGAACATGGTCATATATTTAATTTTTCTAACCCACATTTAATTTGAAAACCCAAATCTCCATTTGAATTTGACTTCCTGGAGGCGTTTCATATTTTTAGCAATATTTATTCGATTGTCAATGAAACATTTGCGGTCCCAGTATTTCTCGCTTGTTGGCACACAATAGTTAATTCCAACCGATTGAGATAGTTTTTTTTTGTTCTTTGGCAACACTTTCAATTCCGGGTTTATTTCTATTCTAATGCACACATACTTTTCATTTTCTGCTGATGAAGGGAGATGTATCTCCCGAAACATGTCCGTATTTGATGGATTTATATTGCTTATTTTAACGTTGTATTTGTTTTAAAAAAAACTAAACTTAATCAAAATAATAAATATTTATAACAATTTATTTTTATATAGTTTTCGACTGACTTGGTCTTCTGTGCCTATTTTATTGTTAAGAACAACTGAATTCTAAAAAGTAAAAAAAAAAATAACGCTGTTTTGTTAAGTTTGAGTACAAGTTAACAAAAAAATGTTATTTTATTTAAAAAAAAAAGTATTTTTAAAAGTTTTGTTTTAGATTATTTTTTATATTTAATTTTAAACATTAAAAATACTGGTAATAAGAATACTACAAATTTCTTTGGGATACTTTAGCCTTATTATTAACAAAATAATACTTTAAAACAATAATGCCATCATTATAATATACAATATTAGAAAAATACGTTATTTTTAACCGAAACAAGTTAATCTTTTTATTGAATAAAGTAATGATAATGGCGCTCCTGCAAGGAATAATATTAGAGCAGTGAAGCAAAATAAAGTGATTTATTAAAAAATATGCACAAAAATGACAAAAAAAAACAAAAACAAAAAAACGCTAAAACTGCGCATTAGAAACTAATAGGATTATTACTTTTTTTTTAGTTTGCATTTGTTTTTCTTAAGCAGTTTAGCTAGTGCTAGGTAGGACATTTCGGGACTAACAAGATCGTGTTTTATGAAGAAAAGTATTTTGTTTCGAAGTATATCCGAAAATAATGCAACAATGTTTTTGAACTATTTTCGATGGAATTTTTAGGGGGGAAAAAAAGAGCTAAATCGAAAAGTATTTCAATAAAAATACTGCATTGGATAATGTGGGGGGGGGGAATGAGTGTTTTGAAATTAAATATAAATTCCACATTGTTAAACTTATACTTTAATCTAGTTCTTCTCTTTTACAAAAATAAAATAATTTAACGAAGTACATTGCAGCAACAAATCAAATTTCTGGGTGATTAAATTCAAGTGTAAAAGTCGGTTTGCTTGAATATACAAAAAAAAACTTGCGATAGTTTGATGCGTGGTTACCGATACTTATTTACCGATATTTCTAGTTGTTGTAAAAAGATAATCCTTTTTAATGCATTACAATGGAAATATAAGAACAAATTGTAATTTTTTAAAGTTTTTTTTCTATAACTTGCAAACTGTGGGAAATTAGTAATCGAATTATTAATGTTAAAGAATAGGAAATTCGGTAAATTTTTTCGATCTCCAAAGAAAGTGGTTATTCTCTAATACTATTATACAAAATTATGAATTTCGAAGCTTTTACATGATACGAATTAACTACAATATATTTAACACTGCTTATATGGTAGTAAAATTCATCTGCGTATTTTTTTAACAAATTATTAACTGTAAGAATAAATTTATTTTATTAACAAATTGTACGCCATTTGCATCCGTTAGAAGATAAACATAATTTTTTAAATAAAAAATCGTTTTGTGGAACAAATTAAAAATAAAAACAATTCATCACATATACCTAAATCAAAATAAACCACACATTATAATATAAGATGTTATTTTGCCAAGAAAATAAATATTAAAATGTAAACTTTTCGAAATGACGGCTAACAACTTGTTTTAAAGACTGTTACAAAAACAATTCAATCAAATATACTGAGTTTTGGAGAATTGATGGTTGCTATTTATTCAATTTTATTCAAGTCATTATTTGGCTTAACATTTTGTTTTAATAATGTCGGTTGATATACAAAAATCTTTTTTCAAAAATTACCCATTTTCCACAATATTGAATCTAAAAATAATTAAAAATAACTAATTATTAAAATTATTAACATTTAATTAAAAAATATTGTGTTCTCAATAAAAAAAATGGAACAATTAAAAAAAAATTGCAATTTTTGTCCAAAGAGAAATTGGAATTTGAACGTAAATCTGGTTTTAATACCCATTTTCACCCACCTTACCCTATTTAAGGAAAATAGGAAACATGTGTGACTGACAACATTTTGGTTGACACAGCGAATTATAATCAATATATTTATTATTATTATCGTTCATTATTATTTATTCATTATTAGTATAGTTCATTATTATTTATTCATTATTATTTATTCATTATTATTTATTCATTATTATTTATTCATTATTATTTATTCATTATTATTTATTCATTATTATTTATTCATTATTATTTATTCATTATTATTTATTCATTATTATTTATTCATTATTATTTATTCATTATTATTTATTATTTATTATTTATTATTTATTCATTATTATTTATTCATTATTATTTATTATTTATTATTTATTCATTATTATTTATTCATTATTATTTATTATTTATTCATTATTATTTATTCATTATTATTTATTCATTATTAGTATAGTTCATTATTATTTATTCATTATTTGTATAGTTCATTATTATTAGTATTGTTCATTATTTCATTATTATTAGTATAGTTCATTATTTCATTATTATTAATATAGTTCCTTATTATTTCGGAAATAACCGATAAATAGGAAAAAGTAGAATATACCATAGTATTGCTTGGTATATGTCCTATTACATTTTTGCTCAAACAACACAATAGCATATGATATATTTTTTTCCTGGAAAAATGTTTGGAGGTTAACAGCATGTGATCGCAGTGTATTACTTAAAAAATATCAAACAATTATGTTTGGTATACCTTCAAAATGTTTATCAAATATGTTTGGGATATCGACACTTTGTAGTTAACTTGAGTAAGTTTCATAAAGCTATTGGTTCCACATTGGGGAATCACAAAGGATGTGTTTAATAAACAGGATCAACCTTGTTTGTCCTAGATCTCACAGTTGGTCGATATTTTTTGATTATTTTTTTTTTCGTATAAAACACAGCATTTTTTCTTTTCTTTTGAACTACTTTTTTTTTGTTTATTATAATTAGTAAAATCAGTTCGTCATTAGCTTAACTAAGAGCGAACTGAAATGCACTCTTTCAGAATTTGCACGATTTTTAATAATACGGGAAACTAAATTCTGATTTTTTAATTTTTTTAAAAATTTTTTTTATTTGTTTGTGAAAATGTACGTAGAAGCTATTATTTACTTTTTATATATATATATATATATATATATATATATATATATATATATATATATATATATATATATATATATCGATTATACACTTGTGTTTAATATAAATTGAAAACAACAATAAGAAGGAAACATATTTATTAATTAAATAATATTTTTTCGAGAAAAAAAAATAATTTAAAATTAAACCCTAAACATAAAGTTACATTAGAAAATGATTATTTCTATTAAAACAGAATTTTTAAAAAAACATTTTTGCATACAGTATATGTAAAATATGGTTAGAATATAAAATCAATTTACTAATCCATTTTTGTTTTGTAAAATCTAACGTGTTGTTGGAAAGTATACTTAATAACTTTACTTATTTAATTACAATTCTATTTTATAAGAAATTTGTATTTGAATATACAACTGGAAAGGGGCGGGGGGAATCGAGAGCGTCATTTTAATTTATTATCAAAACTACTTATACAGCAATTTTTATTTTGCTTTCGACAAATGCTATTTTACAATTGTCACAATTGCTTCTTTGTGAAATTCTATTTCTATTCAACTTGTTTGTTACTGTATGATACATTTTCCCTGCATTTATCCTATTCCATAAAAATATCTGTAGAAATAATTCCAAAAGTATAAATAGTTATGTTTATGCAACGACATTTATACATTTCAAACATTCTTTTTCTTTACATGAGGACATAACACAACAAAATTTCCTTACATCAGGCTTCCAAAACCGGAAACTTTCGGACGGTTTAACAATTCAAGAAACCCTGAAACTAAATATTAAAAATCCTTCTATATAAATTCCAACAATGCATCTCTTTTAAAACCGTAAAATAGAATAAAAAAATATTTCGAATGATATTAAAAGCAGGCTTTTCCATTTAATTCCGTACTTTGAATCTGATGCGAAAAATTTTTCCTTTTAGAAGAATTATTCTCTCAGAAAATTCATAAAAAGGTTTTTTTTCTTCGTTTCTCACTGAAATGTAATGCATTCAGATTCGCTAAAGATCGAGTCTTTCGTATTGAGAATATTTTTAATACCAGAGCTCTGGAAATCCTGTTTAATGTTTGATTGTACAGTCTGTAAGAGGCTCAGTAATGGTTCCTTAATTTTTATAGTTTCGTAATGGAAATTCGAAAATGTCCTTAAAGCGTGTCTAATGTTCTAAAAAGGCGGAAGATATTTAAGAAGATCAGAGAATTCTACATTTATGTTGAGTTAAAATTAGTTTATTTATATGTTATGTTATAATGTAAACCTGCTATTTCTATTGATATATTTTATTTGTAGAATGACACCACTGGTAGTTTAGTAAATATTTCTGTAAACCTGCTATTTAAATTGATATATTTTATTTGTAGAATAACACCACTGGTAGTTTAGTAAATATTTCAAAATAATTTTTGTAATAAATTGTATAAGTTTTAATACATTCAATATAAATATGAAAATGGGAATGATTTATTTATTTTTGACTCGAAATTTAATTCAGTTCCCTTACATCTTTACAAACTGCTGTTTAAACAATGTTCGGAATTATAAACTTGTGTCAGTAAATCATGGTCATGAACCATGGTTTTGAACCATGGTCATTGGTCAGATGGCGACAGATATTTAAGATGTTTTAGAGGATCACTTAATTCTACATTTGTTTTGAGTTAAAATTAGTTTATTTATATATGTTATGTTATATTCTAAACCTGATATTTCTATTGATATATTTTATTTGTAGAATGACAGCACTGGTAAATGAGTAAATATTTCAAAATAGTTTTTTTGTATTAAAATATTTAAGGTTTAATGCATTCAATATAAATATGAAAATGGGAATGATTTACTTATTTTTGACTCGAAATTTAATTCAGTTCCCTTACTTCTTTACAAACTGCTGTTTAAACGATGTTTGGAATTATAAACTTGTGTCAGTAAACCATGGTCATGAACCATGGTTTTGAACCATGGTCATTGGTCAGATGGCGACAGATATTTAAGATGTTTTAGAGGATCACATAATTCTACATTTATTTTGAGTTAAAATTAGTTTATTTATATATGTTATGTTATATTCTAAACCTGATATTTCTATTGATATATTTTATTTGTAGAATGACAGCACTGGTAGATGAGTAAATATTTCAAAATAATTTTTGTGAAATAGATTGTGTAAGGTTTTTTGCATTCAATATAAATATGAAAATGGGAATGATTTTTCTTATTTTTGACTCGAAATTTAATTCAGTTCCCTTACTTCTTTACAAACTGATGTTTAAACGATGTTCGGAATTATAAACTTGTGTCAGTAAACCATGGTCATGAACCATGGTCCTTGGTCAGATGGCGACGACCACACCTGAACTGACACCCACGCCTTCAACAGGCGTAAGGACTTTGTTCCTCATCAGATTTATCGTACACCAGTTCCCTATACACGTCGGTATACTTTATTGGACGTTCTGGACGACTTTATAGTATTTTTGTGGGGAAGCTGAAAACCCTCCGATCACAAGATCACTAATTTTTATTTTTATTTGCCATGCCATCGCACGTTCTCGAACTAGCAATCCTCTGATTACTAGCTGAACACCTCTATCCACTGGGCTACCGCAAAAAAATAAAAGAGAAATAATAAACTGGAAGAACGAACCAATTGGGTAAACATATTCAACAGCGGATAGCAGCTAGTGTTCAATAAATAAAAGTCATTTCAAGATTAGAAATTGTCGAAAGAGCATAGTCGGAAATAGTCATAGCCCATTACCTTTTAATTCAAGTTGCCAGCTTCGCTACAAAAATACTAGAAAGTCGTCCAGAATATCCAACAAATTATACTGGCGTGTATACGGGACTGGTGCACGATACATCTGATTGGGGTCCAAAGTCCTGACGTCTATTGAAGGCGCTGGGTGCCAGTTCAGGTGTTTCCTCGTCATCTGACCATGGTTCTAAAATAACGAGGTGTATGTATGAATGAATGAGTGTGAATGTGTATGTGTTCCCGGGTCTTTCCTTCGAGATAGACTACGAACCGTCGCCAATAGCCCTATGTACAGCTCTAGTGCGACGTTATTTAACCAAACCAAACTGCGGATAACAGCTAGGTTTGGTTTGGTTTGGTCAATTAACGTCTCACTAGAGCTGTTCAGTGGGCTATTGGCGACGGTTCGGAGTCTATCTCGAAGGAAAGACCCGGGAAAACATACATTCATACATGCACCTCGTTATTTTAGAACCATGGTCAGATGACGAGGAAATACCTGAACTGGTACCCAACGCCTTCAATACACGTCGGGACTTAGGACCCCGATCAGATTTATCACGCACCAGTCCCGTATACACGCCCTTAATTTTTGCGGATGTTCTGGACGACTTTTCTAGTATTTTTGTAGCGAAGCTGGCAACCCTACGATCACAAGATCACTACTTTTTTTACTTTTCTTTGTCAAGTCCATCGCACGGGTTCGAACCACCAATCCTCGGATTAGTAGCTGAACGCCTTAACCGCTCGGCCACGATAACAGCAAGTATTAAATAAATAAAAGTCATTTCAAGATTAGAAATTGTCTAAAGAGCATAGTCGCCTGGAAATAGTCATATCCCATTACCTTTTACTTCCACCTTACCACGCAATTGCTGCAAATAAATCTCCCGCCAATTAACTCAAAGGCGTACCCATCCAACGGTCCATCCCACCTCCAGAGACAATGACCCTCTCCCAATCACTCCTCCAGATGCCATTCCTCCTAATCTGCCATCTGACCAAAAGCAAGATTTAAGGGCAGAAAGCTTCTAACCAAATAAGCCCCAAGCAAAGAGTTGCGGGGCATTAGGCAAGCGACGTGTAATGTTATTTGTGGAACAATTTGTGTGTTCCGTCGTAGATCAAGATGATTTAGGGGCGCCCCTTATCTGGGAAGGGCCCTCATAAATTTCTTCACCTTGCTTTCGGGGCCCGGCTAATCTTCGGGTGGGATGGCACGTCGATCGGCCCTTGTCGATCGGTGACCGTCGAATCGTGAAAGTTTCTTCGTGGAAGTTTGAGGAGGTCCTTAATCTTGTGACAGAGATGGATTCATTAGGGATTAGGGGTTCTGGGGCGGATGGATGGTTGGGTGGTGTTTATGGCATACGCCGGGAATGCGGAAATAAATCGGTATCTGCCGTTTGGTGTTGATTTCTGATTTTATTTTTCCTCCGCCAATCTCTAAGCGCCTTAGAGCTATTCTACCCGCGCGATAGAGTTAGAAGATGTCCCTTTAATTCTTTGAGCATGGAACCTTCATAGTAGAGAAAACATAATGCTAACATCAAAGTGAGGCCGACATGTATGGCCTCAGACACGTGGTTAACTACGTCATCCCATTCATAAATTTTCACTGTTACACATTTCCCAATTCATCAATCGCGAGTGTTTTTTAATTCATAATTTTGAAAAGAAGTCACGAGTTTGAGGCCATTCGGTGTGAGATGTTGGTTTCACGATTATGACGTCATACTCGCTCTTCTACTGTCCTCGAATCTTTAATTAGTGAATAAAGCATTTAAGAGGCACAGTCGCAGTACACTGATAAAAACAGGTAATCAAAAATAAGAAACATGTATTCATTTTTGAGTATATTCGGTGCTTATCATGTGCACTGATAAAATAGGTAGTCAAAAATAACTGAATTGTACTAATTTTTTTGTACAGTCAACGCTTATACTCCGAATACATAAGTTTCATGTTTGAAAAAGACATGTGCACAAATATGAGTACAATGAATACAAAGAGTAGATGTTAGCCAACATAGGCCGACTTCATAAATCATTTTCAATAAATATCCACAGTTACAACCAATTATCAACAGGAATAGAACCCAGAACCTCAAGAGCCGCAGTCCAGAGCCTTTTCCGTTAAAATAGCAGGGCTACTTGAAGAAGTTACATTATAAAAAAAAAGGTACTTGAATGAGTACCTGAACGTATTCGTTTTTCTGTGAGTACAATTGTAAATGAGCGATGGCGTACTCAAATTTAAGTCACTGTACTTTCTCAATCTGAGCAGTGTGATTTAGTATTGGTAATCTCAGTTTCTGTTCAAGCCATCTTAACAAAACAACTTGACAAACAAAAAATAGTTGTTCAGTAGATGGCTTTTCTACATGGTTTCATGTCAATTGCTTAAATGGAAACTGATTTATTACAACTCAATTATCTTATTTCCCATTCTTTTGGTACGGCTTTTTAATATTTCTTATGTTTATAGCTTCTTCAAATCGACCTGGTAGTTTAAAGGTTTGTCTCATACATTTAAAATGTTCATGGTATTAAAAAAACCTTCATATATATCTTTTCTCATATGTCAAATTACTTAAAAGAGTATAAAATGTTTTGATTAAAGAAAATTATTCATGGCATTTGAGAGAATTGTTTTAATTTCTCTGAAAGAAAAGCTAAACAAAATATTATTGTAATACACACCAGTAATTTTATTACAAAATATTATTTATATAGTATTGTATGTTAAAAAAGTGTATTCATTCGTAGCTTGTTAAATATACTGTATTTCATAAATTTTGATTAATTTAATAATCAAAATTTGTTCTGATAACATTAACAGACCTCCAGTTGATTTAAATGATCAAAACCCCATAAGGAATTTTTATCGCGTGCTTCTATAAATTATCATATCTCTATCAAATAAAGAGATATCACTTTCTAAGACACTATATAATATATGTATGAAATATGTATCACATAATACTTATTAATTTTCTAAACACTTGAAGGCTAACAAATTATTGCACAACGTATAATATAATTCTTTTATAAATATTATTGAATGCATTTTTATAATTAAACCAGCAATAAACAAGATCTAAACAAAATATTATTTTAATATATACCAATAATTTTATTACAAAATATTATTTATATAATATTGTAAGTTACAAAGTGTATACATTCGTAACTTATAAATATTACTGTAATTTCATAAATTTTGATTAATTTACTAATCAAAATTTGTCCTGATAACATTAGCACACCTCCAGTTGATTTAATTGATCAAAACCCCCATAAGGACTTTTTATCGTGTGTTTCTATAAATTATCATATCTCTATCAAATAAAGAGGTATCACTTTCTAAAACACTATATAATATATGTATGAAATATGTATAACATAATACTTATTAATTTTCTAAACACTTGAAGGCTAACAAATTATTGCACAACGTACAATATAAATCTTTTATAAATATTATTGAATGCATTTTTATAATTAAACCAGCAAAAAACAAGATCTAAACAAAATATTATTGTAATACACACCAGTAATTTTATTAAAAAATATTATTTATATAATATTGTAGGTTACAAAGTGTATACATTCGTAAATTATAAATTATACTGTAATTTCATAAATTCTGATTAATTTAAAAATCAAAATTTGTTCTGATAACATTAACATGCCTCCAGTTCCTTTAATTGATCAAAACCTCATACTTCTTTTTATCGTGTGCTTCTATAAATTATCATATCTCTATCAAATAAATGGAAATAAAGGCATAGCGCTTTCTAAGACACTATATAATATGTCTGAAATATGTATCACATAATACTTATTAATTTTCTAAACACTTGAAGGCTAACAAATTATTGAACAACGCCCAATATAATTCTTTTATAAATATTATTTAATGCATTTTTATAATTAAACCAGCAATTTCCTAAATAGCTTCTGCTTAAGTAAACTTAAACTCAAGATTTTTATTTCACAAATTTTACAAAATGCATCCCGCTTAAGCCCTCACGTCACGAAGTTTTCGCATCTCAAACAAGATTTACGCCTTAGCAATCGCGTTGCGGGTTTTAGACTTTTAAAACCTCCTTAATCTTTTGTTGACATAGTTTTAAAGACCTCTGAATTTCACCCGACTTTCATAAGTCGGGCGGCGCTTTCTTTTGGAGACCGTTAAAATGATTGGCGCGCACCTGTGGCCTTTCGAAGGAATATTACTGGGTGATGATACAAGTCTCGTAAATTTATTTTCTTGATGTTTTGGGAAGTATCAATTTTGACGATGAATTTGTGGGTTGATGTATTTTATGAAAGACGGATTAAAAATGTGTAATACATTGAATATAATCATCATTTGATTAGAGTAGATTTATCAACATTTATTAATCAACATTTATTAACCAACATTTATTAATCAACGTTCATTAATCAACATTTATTAATCAACATTTATTAATCAACATGTATTAATCAACACTTATTAATCAACATTTATTAACCAACATTTATTAATCAACATTTATTAATCAACATGTATTAATCAACACTTATTAATCAACATTTATTAATCAACATTTATTAATCAATATTTATTAATCAACATTTATTAATCAACATTTATTAATCAACATTTATTATCATATCACTGTTAAAAATAAGTTCCCAAAAATAGTAAAATGTACTAATTTTGAGTACATTTGATTGTTATCCTGTCTCTGAATACATAAGTCTCAACTTTGAAAGAGACATGTACTGAAAAATGAGTACACTGAGTAAAAATGAATAAAAATAACAAACACTTGCTTTCATATGCTGCCTTTATAAATTATTTTCGATAAATATCAAGATTTACAACATACTTACCGATAATCGAATTGAGATCCTCAGGCAAGTCTTTGGCGTTTTCCGTTAAACTACCAGGGCGACTTAAATAAGTTATAAACATAAGAAATATTAAAAAGGTGTGCCAAAAGAATGGGAAGTAAGATAATTGAGTTGTAATAAATCAGTTTCCATTTAAGCAATTGACATCCAATAAAGTGGAAAGCCGTCTTCTGAACACCTGTTTTAAGTTTGTCAGGGCGATTTCTTAAGATGGCTTGAACAGAAGCTGATATTAGCAATTTTAAGTCACACTGCTCATATTCGAGAAAGTAGAATTCCTTAAATTTGAGTACGTCACCGCTCGTTTACGATGCAGTTGTACTCAAAGAAGCACGAATAGGTTCAGGTACTTATTTTAAAGTACATTTTTTACAGTGATGAGAATGGGCTCAGTATGTATATAATAGGCATACTAGACTTTCTGCATTTTGTTTTCTGTAAAGTTTAAAAGTATATTTGATAACTTTTATTTTTATGATCTATATTTGTTTCTCTGATAAAATGTAGAATGTTTATAATGGAATCTATGAATTGTTCATAAAACATATAAAAATGTCATATTGTATTATACAGATTGTTAATAATCCATAATTAAGTTTTTTTTAATTATGTACTCTTCATAATGACATTACGAAATATGGATGGATTATAATGTGTATTATTCATAATATATTTATTATGCCCATTCTTAATTATTCCAATGCATTAGATATATTGTTTATAATACATCACCTTTATTAATTACCGTAATAAAATATATAATAATTATATGTAATGTATATTTTATGAATTAAAATAATATAACATATAATGATTAAACTCAATATATATTTTATTAATTGTATCTATTGCAAAAATTACATACTTGTATTATCAGTCACGTAACTATAAATTTTTTATTATATATCATTTTTCATATTTCGTAAAATTAAATTTTATTATATGTCACTTCCCTTAGTGGACAATACGAAATAATCAAAATATACAATATAAATTAATTGATTGTTCATAATCTGTATTGCAATTTTCATTGCACATAATAATTTTTTCTCAGTCATAACAGCGATTATTTATAATGATCAAAAACTACTATTCATAATTCACAATAGGAATTGTTCAGAATGCAATATATGAATTGATAAAAATTATTCATAATACATAATATAAATTGACCGTCATCCACAATACAAATTGTGCATAATGTTATAACACATAATTTGAATGAATTTTTAATTATACATCCTTCATCACGATTAAATATGAATTGTTCATAACGCATAATACTGTTCATTATTATTTAAGGGAGACTCGAGCCCCATATCCTAATTTGTTTATTAATTAATTCAGAAGTATAATTTTTTTTTTATATTATTATATCTGTTTCTGAACAATAATTATAAACAAAAATAATTTTTAAAAAACTATTTTTGTTATTTTTTGCGTTTTTTTTGCTTAAATAGACTTTTTTAAAAAACACTACTCCTCTTTCAATTTTTAGAGTTTTTAAAAAATTTATTTTATTAAACAACGTCAATGTATGTACAACAGACGTGTAAATAGACTTTTGCATATTTGGGTTTTAATAGTTTTCAAAAAATTATTTTAAGTTCAAAGCCTAAAAAAATACTCAAATTATTATGTTTAATAAATCAAATAGTTATAACTTAATTTAAAAAAGCTATTTTTACGTTTGTAAAACAAATATTAGAGTTTCGGAAACTATTAACAGTTTAGTTTTAAGTTAATTAGTTTCATAGCCTTAGCATTTTAAACGTGACCAAAATGTAAAAAATAAAAGTATTTTGAGTAAATTACGATTGTTGCAGACGAAAAGTGTGTAGATATATGTAAAATGGTATATAAACATCTAAAAAAATATAGGTTCTGTTTCTTTTTTCGTTTTGAAATTTTGTACACACCTTCTAAGGGGCACCCGAACCCCAAAATCCGTAAAAATTGCTAATTTTGTTTTTCATCTTAAAACGATGCTAAATGTACTTAAGAAGGTGTGTACAAAATTTCAAAACAGTAAAAGAAGCCGAACATATGTTGTTTTAGATGTTTATATACCATTTATCATCTTTCTACATACTTTACGTCTTCAACAATCGCCATTTACTCAAAGTATTTTTTTTTTAAATTTTGGTCACGTTTAAAATGCTAAGGCTTACAGAATAATTAACTTAAAACTAAACTGTTAATAGTTTTTGAAGCTCTAATATTTGTTTTATAAACGTCTGTATAGCTTTTTTAAATTAAGTTATAAATTTTTTAAAAAAATTATTAAACTTAAAAATGTAAACATTGTTTGGGTTGTGAACTTAAAATATGTTTTTGAAAACTATTAAAACACAAATCTGCAAAAGTCTATACATACGTTTGTAGTATACATTTTGACGTTATTTAATCAATGAAGTTTTTTTTTTTTAAATTAAAAAATTGAAAGAGAAGTAGTGTTTTTAAAAAAAAGTCTCTTAAAACTTAAAAAACGCAAAAAATAACAAAAATAATTTTTTTTAAATATCTTTTTGCTTTTGATTATTGTTTAGAAAAAGATGTTCTAATAATATAAAAAAAATGGTATTTCTGAATTCATTAATAAACAAATTAGGATTTGAGCCTCGGGTCTCCCTTTAAGTATGTATATACTCGTTTTATGAAGATAATGGAATTTTGGGCTAGGTTCTCTTTTAATATTTAAATGCACAATATTATTTTTCGCCTGTCATTCAACACAATAAACTCAAAAATAAAATTTAAATAACTAAACTAAAAATCGACGTCCTAGAAGAATTGATACATTTCTTCAGAAATTTAACTGCATACTTTAAAAACAATTCGAACTCACCCTAATCAAAAGAGAATGTCAAGATTAAATCTTAAACAATTACGAACTTAACTACAAACCCAATGCACAAGTTCCCAATGCGACCCAATCAGTTTTCCGCAAACCACTTTAGTCCCAGAATAAACCACAAAATGTTTGTTAAGTTCTTCCAGTAATGAGAAAGTCCTTATAATAAGGGTAACAATGTTGCTAGGGTTGTGGTTGATTGCTGCGGAGTCGACTTTGATGTTTTTTAAATATTTTATTTTGGGATTATTTGGGGTTTTAGAATGGATGTTTTAGAAAATGTAACGGATAAACTACTTTATCCATATTGATATTTTTGTTTTGTTTTAATGATGCGGTGTTTTCTGTAGAGTTGTGTGCTATCATTTAAAAGTAATTTCGAAGCTAAAGTGATTTAATAACTGGAACTTAAAATAACTATTAATTTGAACTAAAAAATAAAAATAAAAATGGGATTCGAACTTAAAATAAAATAAAGTGAAATAATTTACAAACTAGATATATAAATATAATAACTTATAATTCGAACTTAAAATAAAATAAAATAATAATTTGAACTAAAAATAAAATAAAATAATTATTCGAACTAAAAAATTAAAAAAAAATCGAACTAAAAAATAAAATAAAATAATAACTCGAACTTAAATTAAAAATAAAATAATAATCTAAAGTTAAAAAACAAATCAAATAACAATTCGAATTTGGAATATAAATAAAATAAACTAATTATACAAACTTACATATAAATAAAATAACTAATATTTCGAACTTAAAATAAAACAAACTGATAATTTGAACTTAAAATAAAAATAAAATAACTAATATTTCGAACTTAAAATAAAACAAACTGATAATTTGAACTTAAAATAAAAATAAAATAACTAATATTTCGAACTTAAAATAAAATAAACTGATAATTTGAACAAAAAATAAAAATAAAATAAACCCATAATTAGAACTTTAAATGAAAATAAAATAAACTGATAATTTGAACAAAAAATAAAAATAAAATAAACCCATAATTAGAACTTTAAATGAAAATAAAATAAACTAATAACACAAACTTAACATATACATTAAATAATATCATAATTCAAACTTAAAATAAAATAATATAATATAATAATTCAAACCTAAAATTAAATTAGAATAACAATTCAAACTTAAAATATAAATAAAATAAACTAATTATACAAACTTAAATATATAAATTAAATAAATAATAATTCGAAATTTAAATAAAAACAAACTGATAATTTGAACTTAAAATAAAAATAAAATAAACTAATTATACAAACTTAACATATTATTTAAATAACTAATAATTTGAAAGTAAAATTAAATATACTAATAATTCGAACTTAAAATATAATTATAATTCGAACTTAAAATAAAATAATAATTCGAACTTAAAATAAAATAATAATTCGAACTTAAAATAAAATAATAATTTGAACTTAAAATAAAATAATAATTCGAACTTAAAATAAAAACAAACTAATAATTTGAACTAAAAAACAACTTTGAATTCTGAATAAAAATACAATATAAATGAGTTTGTTACAAAGTGCTCGGCCATTATTTAAATTTCTGGATGTATAGTTTCTGCATACTTGGAATAAGCCGATCATTGAAGAAGAAATAAGGACTGCCTCTGCTAGCGTCGATTACTTGTAAGTAAGAAGCCACACAACTAGTATGTACTTCCAGTTGTGTCAGCTAAATAATTGCATACTAGAAACAAAATTGTTATGATTATTTAAAAATAAGTAAATAAGAAAATTTAATTAAAAAAATTAATTAATTAGCATTATTAGTAAATGGATATAATATACGATTAAAAATGTAAAGGTGTTGGTGACCAGCGTGGGGTGCTAACTCAGAAGTTTTAGAATGCATTTTAATTTAAAATTTTTTTATAGTATTTAAAAAACATATATTTAAAGTTTGGGATACGATTTGCTAATTAATTAGTTTGTTGGGTATATCATATTAGTAAAATATATTTAATTCTGTATAAGTAAAATAGTTCAAAAATCGTATGATTATGACAATATATAGAGTAAATATTTTTAAATGTTTGTTCATATCTTACCATATTTGTTTGTATATTTATATTCGATTTGACATTATTTTGATAAACAAAAGACATTATTTTTTTTATTACCACTCCCCGAAATATATTTTAATGTAAAAATCATTTAGATATTTTAGCGACTATTTTGTGTTTCTATAATTTTTGTTTCGTTATACATTTTGTTCAAAAACACAGAATTAAATGGAAGGGATAATATTAAAAAAGAAAATATTCCACTAAGACTTTAAGAGAAACTAAGAGAAACTTTTAGGAAAAAAAAAATTATGTCTGAAATACCAGTCAAATAAAAAAAAATCGAGGAATATTTCAGCTTACATATATTTAATAATATTAAAGATTTAATCTTACAGTGTCTAACATTAAATCTTTAATAATATTAACATTTTGAAATATGAGGGCTTTCAAAACTGTAGGAATATTTTCCTTTTTAATCTCACCCATTCAATTATTGTTTTTGCATATCTATGTTATATAAATAATTGTTAAATGCTATTTCCGTTTGAAACCAGCCATAGTATGCCTAAAACGTATTTTTTTGTTTCTTATAAAACACCATTTCCCTTGTTATTTTCAATATTTAATTGACGTACAAAATGTAAATATTATAAATTAGGACGTTGTCGTCGATTCATCAAGATTCATGGAATTGTTTTGGTTGTACCCCCAGGTATTTGGTTGTTAGTCCCAGAATAAACCACAAAATGTTTGTTAAGTTCTTCCGGTAATGAGAAAGTCCTTATAATAAGGGTAACAATGTTTCAAGGGTTGCGGTTGATTTCTGCGGAGTTTCAGTCGACTTAGATATTTTTTTTTAAATATTTTATTTTGGAATTGTTTTGCGTTTTAGAATGGATGTTTTAGAAAATGTAACGGATAAACTATGTTATCCTTAAACTATTTTATCCTTAAACTATTTTATCCTTAATTGTTGATATTTATTGAATGTGGTTTATAAAGATAGCGTATGTAGGCAAGTATCTGCTCTTTTTATTTATTTCTACCCATTGTACTCATTTTTAAGTACATGTCTTTTTCAAAATTGAAACTTATGTATTCAAAACTATGATAAGCATCGAATGTACTCAAAAATGAATACCTTTTGCTTAATAATTGTGTGCCTATTTATTAACAGCGCAGATAAACAAAAATAATTAGTCCCAGTATAAACCACAAAATGTTTGTTAAGTTCTTCCGGTAATGAGAAAGTCCTTATAATAAGGGTAACAATGTTTCAAGGGTTGCGGTTGATTTCTGCGGAGTTTCAGTCGACTTAGATATTTTTTTTTAAATATTTTATTTTGGAATTGTTTTGCGTTTTAGAATGGATGTTTTAGAAAATGTAACGGATAAACTATTTTATCCTTAAACTATTTTATCCTTAAACTATTTTATCCTTAATTGTTGATATTTATTGAATGTGGTTTATAAAGGTAGCGTATGTAGGCAAGCATCTGCTCTTTTATTCATTTTTACCCATTGTACTCATTTTTAAGTACATGTCTTTTTCAAAATTGAAACTTATGTATTCAAAACTACGATAGGCATCGAATGTACTCAAAAATGAATACCGTTTGCTTAATAACTGTGTGTCTATTTATTAACAGCGCAGCTAAACAAAAATAATTAGTCCCAGAATAAACCACAAAATGTTTGTTAAGTTCTTCCGGTAATGAGAAAGTCCTTATAATAAGGGTAACAATGTTTCAAGGGTTGCGGTTGATTTCTGCGGAGTTTCAGTCGACTTAGATATTTTTTTTTAAATATTTTATTTTGGAATTGTTTTGCGTTTTAGAATGGATGTTTTAGAAAATGTAACGGATAAACTATGTTATCCTTAAACTATTTTATCCTTAAACTATTTTATCCTTAAACTATTTTATCCTTAATTGTTGATATTTATTGAATGTGGTTTATAAAGATAGCGTATGTAGGCAAGTATCTGCTCTTTTTATATATTTCTACCCATTGTACTCATTTTTAAGTACATGTCTTTTTCAAAATTGAAACTTATGTATTCAAAACTATGATAAGCATCGAATGTACTCAAAAATGAATTCCTTTTGCTTAATAATTGTGTGCCTATTTATTAACAGCGCAGATAAACAAAAATAATTAGTCCCAGAATAAACCACAAAATGTTTGTTAAGTTCTTCCGGTAATGAGAAAGTCCTTATAATAAGGGTAACAATGTTTCAAGGGTTGCGGTTGATTTCTGCGGAGTTTCAGTCGACTTAGATATTTTTTTTAAAATATTTTATTTTGGAATTGTTTTGCGTTTTAGAATGGATGTTTTAGAAAATGTAACGGATAAACTATTTTATCCTTAAACTATTTTATCCTTAATTGTTGATATTTATTGAATGTGGTTTATAAAGGTAGCGTATGTAGGCAAGCATCTGCTATTTTATTCATTTTTACCCATTGTACTCATTTTTAAGTACATGTCTTTTTCAAAATTGAAACTTATGTACTCAAAACTACGATAAGCATCGAATGTACTCAAAAATGAATAAATTTTGCTTATTTTTGTGAACCTATTTTTAACAGTGCAGATAAACAAAAATAATTATTAACCTTATAAACAATTCACATTACGAACAATTATTTATTATGAATATTTCATATTATATATATATTAATACGTTTATTGATAAATACTTAAACAAATATAGCATCTTATATTCAGTTGAAACATATACTACTTAATCATGTACTTTACCGAGTATATCTTGGAGTTGCTGAGCAATCTTTATAAATAATACTAAAACTAACACATTATTGTTTACCCAAGTAGAATTTCCAGACACATCATTATCTTTTTCAACAACCCTTGACAGTAGTGATTAAAATTCAAGAATAATTCCTTCTTAAAGCTTGCTGCAAAAGTTTCAAGAATAAAAATTGCTTGGAGCGGTTCCCAAGAGAGTTGGAATTTTACGACTCTGTTCGTTGGAATAATTCTTTTTTATTATTCTTTAGAGGGGAAAAAAATAACAAAATATAAGACTATTCGTTTTTTATTACAAACATGGTAGTTTACTAAAAGAGATATTTTTATTGAGTTTTTTTTAAGTTAAATTGTATCAGGAATCATGTCCAGGCTGATAATTATGCGTCAATCAAATGCGTGTATATTTAAAAGAATTGTTTTTTATATCATCATGAATGCTTCTTTTCTTTGAAAGTATTATTTTGAAAATGACATTTCTTTGTATAAATTATTTAAAAAAAAGAGTATATTCATTGATAATTTTAAGAAGAATAAATTTCAAAAATGCAAAATAAATCTTAAAAATTTTGTATTATATCTATGGCAAATTATATTCTATTTTTTTTTATTAATTCCATTTTTGAAATTATTATTTATTTTAGCGTTTTGGTATAATTTTGAGACTGCGCATGTACATGTTTTTAACTTGAATATGAGGTATTATTTTAATTTCATATTTCGCATAAATGCCTAGAATAATTGTAAAACTTATGTATAAAAAAATTATAATGATCTCGCAAATTCTAGAAAACTAATACATTTTACCTACAGAATGTAACATTAAAATAAATATAATTAAGTACATTGATCAAAAGTATTTTTATTTAAATAATAATTACTAATTATATAACTCAGTATTCTTATGTTATTATATTTGCGCCAATTTTCAAGTTGATAAAACAAATGAAACGGAGTTACAATTTAATATCTAGATGTGATTTTGCAACTACAGGAACAGCCATGTATTAAAAAAATATATTTTCTTTGAAAATAAATATGCTCCGTAAGTTTACATTTATATGTATTCAATCCTTGGCTAGTAAAAAGTTATAAATGAAAATAAATAACGTTCATATTATCTTATAACAATGTCTTAAGTTAAAAAAAAATCATTAAATGATATTATCATTATAACTAATAAATTTAAAAGCAAAAATATAGTTATTTGAAAACATAAGAAATATATTTTATTAATCACAACATCCATAACACATATAATGCATTACTCACAACATCCATAACACATAAAATTCATTAACCACAACATCCATAACACATATAATTCGTTAATCGCAACATCCATAACACATAAAATTCATTAACCACAACATCCATAACACATATAATTAGTTAATCGCAACATCCATAACACATATAATTCGCTAATCACAATATCCATAACACATATAATTCATTAATCACATCATCCATAACACATATAATTAATTAATCACAACATCCATAACACATATAATTTGTTAATCACAACATCCATAACACATAAAGTTCATTAATCACAACATCCATAATACATATAATTCGTTAATCACAACATCCATAACACATAGAATTCATTAATCACAACATCCATGACAAATAGAATTCGTCAATAACAACATCCATAACACATATAATTCATTAATCTCAACATCCATAACACATATAATTCGCTAATCACAACATCCATAACCCAATATTCATTAATCACAACATCCGTAACACATATAATTCGTCAATCACAACATCCATAACACATATAATTCATTATTCACAACATCCACAACACATAATTTAATTAGTATTGTTCCATACAATCTAATAAATGAAAAAAAATATGTTACTATATCAGCCTTTAAAATACCCTTCTACTATCGCATAGAATCCTGTGATAGATATTTCTAACTAACCCCCTCATACCTCCTAAAAACTCAACAAAAACAACAAATACAACATCCTTTCTGCACCACAAAAAAAAATACAATTCCAAATAGCAAAATAGCACTAAAATTACTATAAAAGTCGACTTTTAAAACCATAAAACTCCCCTACTATTTCACAACTGCCCCGAACAAGACACGCCAAGAGAAATCGCCCACATAAAAACTGATATCCCCAATCGCCAAACCCAGATAGGAGCCCCCTAAATAAAACACGAAACTCCCGAAGAAAACTTCCGCCAAGAACGGGATCTTACGTCCATGTTTGGCGGGTTTATTTGTACGCCATTTATTGAAGACTTTTACGGCCTGCCCTCATAATACTGTGGATGCTTGGGCTGGATATGAGGACTAAAGGGTATATAGGAATTGCACGGCTTTTATTTGTAAATAATCCAGTATTCGGATGTTTGGTGGGGTTTATGCTACGACAATTTTATAGAGAGATTGAGCGAGATTTGATATTTGGCGCAGTGCAATATTACTGAATGCGGGCTCATTGGCTGAGTTTATAGAGTGGTATTGCGGGTTATAGGGATTGGATGTTGCCTTTTTCTCATATGCTTGGTAGTCAATGTTGGTGTTTATGTTAGACTGTAAGGTCAGTGATAAAATTAACTGTAACTCGGATAAATAGACTGAATTATATTAGATAACACTTTTATTCAAGGATAGTGAAGACCATATATATATATATATATATATAAGGTGTGCTCGTTCTCGCGCTGTCTGACGGAAGGCAGGGAAAGCACATTTTTGACGTCATAGTGACGCCTACTTCGCGCTTTCTGTAGATTGCATTTAGTATGGAAAAATTGCAAAAGATTTGCATAATAAATTCAGCGTATTAAAATAATATTAGCTGCCACGAGGGCATGTCCATGAATTTTGAAAGAGTAAAATGGGGTTAGGAAACATCATGTCAATGCATTTGTATTGGACATATTAAATAAGTTACAATTTCAATCAAGTAAAATACGGGGACATAACAAACAAGGATGGATAAGTAGTGCAGCTACCTGAACACAATTATTTACATGTATTTACATTATTTTGCTAATTAAAAATTAAATCACCGGTTGTTACCAAACCGGGGATTGAACCTAAGTAGCGATGCTTGAAACACACAGCCAATGAGAATGATCAAAAACCGATAGTAAGGCGGAGCAAAAATGACGTCAAAAATGTACTTTCCTTGCCCACTTTCAAAAAGCGAAAAACGAGCGCACCTTCTATATATAGTCGTCACTATCCTTGACTTTTATTCAGATGTGGACTTCGAGCATGAATGGACTGTAGTAGAAAGAATATGACGTCATCATCGTGATGCAAACGTCTCAGACCTGATGGCACCAGATACGTGACTTCCTTTCAAAAATTATGAATGATTTGGTTTGGTTTAGTTAATTAACGTCGCACTAGAACAGCACAGTGGGTACTGGCGACGGTTTGGGCCATATCTCGAAGGAAAGACCCGGGAACGATGCCTCGTATTTTTGAACCGTGGTCAGATGACGAGGACAACACCTGGGCTGGCACCCAACGCCTTCAATGGACGTCGGGACTTTGGACTCCGATCAGATTTATCGTGTACCAGTCCCGTATATACGCTGTTGATTTTTGTGGATGTTCTGGACGACATTCTAGTATTTTGGTAGCGAAGTTGGCAACCCTCCGATTGCAATATCACTACTGTTTACTATTTTTTAGTCTAGTCCGCACAAAGGCTCGAACCAGGGACCCCTTGGATTCCCAGCTGACGCCCCAATCCACTCGGCAACGGAGGCTTCCAAAAATTATGAATGTAAAAACGTTCGCGATTGACTTGTGATTTTGAATAAATAGTAGATGTGTTACTTCATGAAGTTCATGATATTTTTATGAATGAACTAGAAAAAATGTATGACTGGATGACGTAGTAAACCACATGTCTGAAGCCATACATGTTGGCCTCACTTTGATGTTAGCGAGATTATAAATATATGATTTCTCTACTATTACGGATCCATGCTCGAAGAATGTGGATTTGCCCTTTAAAAAATAGATATTAAAAAAATAAGTAAAATGTACTCATATTTGAATACATTCGATGCTTATTATGGCTTCGAATACATAAGTTTTAATTTTGAAAAAAGACATATATTTAAAATTGAGTACGATGGGTAAAAATGAATAATAAGAGTACATGCTAGCCTACATAGGCTGCCTTTATAAATAACTTTTAATAAAAATCGACAATAACAACCAAGACTTAATCGAATCCAGGTCATCAGGGATAGCATCCCAATGCCTTATTCATTGTAAAACCAGGGCGACGTAAAGAAGTTATAAACATACATAAGAAACGTTAAAATGGTGTGTCAAAGGAATGGGAAGTAAGATAATTGAATTGTAATAACTCAGTTCCCATTTCAGCAATCGACATCAAATGATGTGGAAAAACATCTTCTGAACACCTATTTTAAGCTTGTCAGGTCGCTTTGTTAAGACGGCTTGAACAGAAGCTGAGATTAGCAATATTTAATCACACTGCTCATTTTTGCGAAAGTACGATTTCTTAAATCTGAGTATGTTATCGTTCATTTACGATGCAATCGTACTCAAAGGAAAACGAGTAGGTTCACGTACTCATTTTAAGCACCTTTTTTTACAGTGTGTTGAGTATTATATACTCTCTAGAAAGGTGCCAAATTAAATAAAAATTATATAACGACTGATTTACAGGAATCGTGATAGACAGGAAGACAAGCCGTTCAACTTACAACTGTCCGAGTAGAAGGTGTTGGTGTACATTAAATTGGTCAAGATTGGTCAAATATCAAAAAACGTAGTAGTTTTTTAATTTCCAATACCATTTTAATCAGATTAATAGTATAAACACTGTAAAAAAATTTACTTAAAAATGAGTATCAGAATCTACTAGTGTTTATTTAAGCATAATTATATCGCAGACAGGCGTATGACATATTCAAATGCAAGTAACCGCATTTTTTTAAAAAAATGTAACCACATTTTCTCAAAAATGTAACCGCATTTTCTCAAAAAATATAACCGCATTTTCTTAAAAATGTAACCGCATTTATTCAAAAATGTAACCGCATTTTCTCAAAAATGTAATCGCATTTTCTCAAAAATGTAACCGAATTTTCTTAAAAATGTAACCACATTTTCTGAAAAATATAACAGCATTTTCTCAAAAATGTAACCGCATTTTCTCAAAAACGTAACCCCCTTTTCTCAAAAATGAAACCGCATTTTCTCAAAAATGTAACCGCATTTTCACAAAAATATAACCGCATTTTCTCAAAAATGTAACCGCATTTTCTAAAAAATGTAACCGCATTATCTCAAAAATGTAACCGCATTTTCTCAAAAATCTACCCGCATTTTCTAAAAAATGTAACCGCATTTCCCCAGAAATGTAACCGAATTTTCTCAAAAATCTTACCGCATTTTCTCAAAAATTACCCGCATTTTCTCAAAAATGTAACCACCTTATTTGAAAAATACCGTTACTTCCATATGAATCGTTACAGCAATTTAATTCACAGACCTATTCTAACTAGATAATAAAACAAACACAAAGTGAGCACTACTAATCTCGCCCTAAACGCCTTACAAAACATTCCATCCATCTACCTTATCACCTACAGCATCAAGACATACAAGCAAACAAACATCTCGCTTCCTACAGCATCACCAGCCCGTATAAATCCAGAACACAACCGCCAACAACAATCAAATAACGGCCATAAAATAGCGCGCAGGCAGCACACTGAAAGACTCTGGAAGCAGATGGCCTTAAATCAAGGGTGATGCATGTGCGTCTGAGAAGTGAAATTTGTGACATATCCCGATTCGTTGGCGTAGATATAACGCCATCTCGTAAATGTTCCTGGGGAAGAATGCGCCAAATGCGATGTTTGTGTGGGTTTGGGTGGAATTTAATTTAAGTGAGGATTTATCTTCAGAGTGCGGTTGGCATTGTTTCTCAGTTTCGGGTTTAATTTGGCTGGATGTGTAATTGGTGTGGATGTTTGTAAGGGTTTGCACGGAATGTATTTTGTTAAGGGAGATGGTTGGTTAAATTAACGTCGCACTAGAGCTGAACAATGGACTATTGGTGACGATTTGGTTGGTTGAATTGCAAGGGCATGTGGTAAAGTATTTCGGCTCGTTGGTTTGGTTTGGTTAATTAACGTCGCACTAGAGCTGCACAGTGGGCTATTGGCGACGTTTCGGGGTCTATCTCGAAGGAAAACCCCCGGAACACATACACAGTCACACACACATTCATACATGCACCTTGTTTTTTTAGAACAATTATTTCGGCTCGTAATCGGTGGGTTGTGAGTTCGAATATCGTTTTGGAAAGTATGTAGAGATCGTAATCAGATGGTTGCCAATTTCGTTCCTCTTCAAAAATATGGGGAACTAGTCCGGTTAAATAAGGTGTGACCCAATGTTCTCACACCAATTAGCGTTATGTGGGGGTGCCAGCCCGAGTGTTTTCCTCGTCATTTGACCATAGCTAAATTACGGGGCAATGTTGAACAGTCTTTCCTTTAAGGTAGATGCCGAATCGTCGCTAATAGACCGTTTTGTAGATCTAGTGCCACATTAGTTTTAACCAATCGACCGAAATAACGTCGCACTACAGCTATAGGCGACGGTTTGTGTTTGGTTTGGTTAATTAACGTCGTACTAGAAGTGCACAGTGGGCTATTGGTGACGGTTCGGTGCCCATCTCAAAGGAAATACCCGGGAACGATGCCTTGTATTTTTGAACCATGGTCAGATAACGAGGAAATACCAGAACTCGCACCCAACACCTTACCTTCAATAGACGTCCGGACTTTGGACCCCGATCAGATGTATCGAGCACCGGTCCTGTATACACGCCGATAATTTTTGTGAATGTTCTGGACGACATTCCTAGTACTTTGTAGTAAATATGACAACCCTCCGATCACAAGATTACTACTTTTTTACTTTTCTTAGTCAAGTCCGTCGCACAGGATCTAACAAGCAACCCTCTGATTCCCAGCTGACGCCTTAATCCTCTGGGCCACGGAGGTAAACGACTGGATGTGGAACACCATCTTCTGTACAACAATCTTAAGTTTGCCAGATCGCTTTGTTATGGTTTGAGCAGAAGCTCAGATGAGCTATATTAAACCACACTGCTAATTTTTGAGAAAGTACAATTACTTAACTCTGAGTACGTCACCGCTCATTTACAACGCAATTGTATACTCAAACTAGGAAATACAAAAGGAAAGCGATCCAAATAAACGTTGAACTAATTTGACGCAAAACATGACAGTTCCTGGAGCTGTAAGTTTATCGCAACATATTACAACCATGCAACAGTACAGCTCATATTTATTTCACTATAGCCATTGCTATAAGAAAGTACTTTATGTTTTACTTTTGAAAAAAAAATGGTATGGTTTTCGCACCAATCAATAGAAGAAGAATTTTGTTTAATAATTTATAAGTTAATTTATAATAATTTATAAGTTAATTGATAATAATTTATAAGTTAATTGATAATAATTTATAAGTTAATTTATAATAATTTATAAGTTAATTTATAATAATTTATAAGTGAAATAGTATGAATCAGAATAAAGTGGAGTTGTCTTGTTCTTCCCCCCACGTCTTCTCATGACCTTTGGAATGAATTATGAAATTATCTAATGGTATACTCAATTTGTTCCAGGTATTATAAACGGTTCTACACCGCGGATTGAACTCGCGACCCACCGATTACACTCACAGTTGGCCAAACAAAACCCCAAACACTTTCCTACACTTACTGACTTACTCTATAAAGATTATACATACATAACTGTAATTGATATCGGTATCACAACACAATGGTATTTCTCACCAGTTATTCTCCTTAATGAGTTAACAATTTATTAGTTAATTAATAACAATTTACATTTAAGGACTATTTAATTAATTGAACAAACTCAGACCTGTTAAAATGGCTTTCTATTTTCTTACAACGTTCTTTTCCCCAACTTCCAATACAGTGGAAAAACATAGTAACCCCTCAGACTAACATTCGATAATCGATTCTGTAGATAATCGATTCTTTAGAAAATTATCTAACGTCTCTTGCATGTAAAGATCAAACGATATCTAATTATCGTATTTACGATGTGAGATGGCATAGGCAAAAAAAGATCCCAGACAGTGATAAGATGTTTATAGATAAAAATATAAAGTTTTCTGTTTTTAGTGGGTTGGGTGGAGATAAAGTTTTATCTTATAAAGATTATCTATTGGAAAGGTTGGTTTTCTCAAAGTTTTTGTTATGTCGATAGATTTAACTGATGTGCTAGTTAGTTGAAAAGAAAGAACTGAAAAGAGATGTGTTAGTCAGTGCTTTATAAAAGAAAAGTGAAAAGTAGGTTGGTTAATTCGAGCTTGAATGGTCTGTAGTAGAGATAATATGACGTCATAATCGTGAAGCCCACATCTCAGAGCGAGAGGCCCATATCACGTGCCATCTCCTCAAAATTATGAATTAAAAAATACTCGTGATTGGCTAATGAATTGGGAAATGTGTAACAGTGGAAATTTATGAATGGAATGACGTAATTAACCACGTGACTGAGGCCATGCATGTTGGGTTCACTTTGATGTTAGAGAACGTGACGTCATGATTCCTCTACTACAAAGGATCCATGATCGAAGGTTGGTTAGGTTATATGGCGCAAGGGCAACACTTGAGGCATACTGTATTTTGATACATTGGTGATGAACTCCGATGAAAAGTCAGACTGTAAAAAAAAAAAATACTGAAAAATGGAGTACCTGAACATACTCGTTTTTATTTTAGTACAATTACGTCGTAAATGAGTGATGGCGTACTCAAATTTAAGTAATTGTACTTTCTCAAAATAGAACGGTATGGTTTAATATTGCTAATTTCAGCTTCTGTTCAAGCCATCTTAACAAAGCGACCTGACAAACTTAAAATAGTTGTTCAGAAGATGGTTTTCCGCATTATTTGATATCGATTGCTCAAATGGAAACTGAATTATTACAACTCAAGTATCTCACTTCCCATTCTTTTGCACGGCTTTTTACTATTTCTTCTGTTTATAACTTATTCACGTCTCCCTGGTCCAATGGATAATGCAATGAAATGCTGTGTCTGAGGATATGGGTTCGATTCCCGGTGTATTGGTTGTAATTGTTGATATTTATTAAAAGTGATAAGGCAGCCTATGTAGGCAAGGAACTTCTCTTTTATTCATTGTACTCATTTTTGAGTACGTCTTTTTCAAAAATGAAGTTGATGTATTCGGAGCTATGATAAGCATCGAATGTACTGAAAAATGAGTACATTTTACTTATTATTGAGTATCTAATTTTAACAGTGCTCTGCAACAATACCACCTAATTATTTATTATTGGTAAATATATATAGAGTATTGGTTGATTAAATAACGTCGCACTTGAGCTGCACAATGGACTATTGTTTTAAATTGGGGTCTACCTCAAAGAAAAACCAAAGAACACTGCCTCGTATTTTTGAATCATAGGCAGATGATGAGGGCAACACTTCACCTGTGAACCGGCGCAGCATCAATACGTGTGAAGACATTGGACCCCTTCAGATTTAACGTGCACCAGTCCTATATACTTGCCGGTGGTAATTGAGGACATTTTTGAACGACTTTTTACATTCCAAAATGTGATTGATTTTTTCTCTAAAAATTAAATGAAAGTTTTGTTTAATTTGCATACTTTTGAAAACTGCTTAGATTATTTTAAATTGTATCCGTCAAATGATGGATATTATTTAAATTATGCCCAAGATCCGATGTTCACACTATTAAAAAAAATATTTAATTTATATAATAACAATGGTTTTAAATAAAGTGGTATTAAAAAAATAATATGCTATTTTTATTTCTTACGGCAGTAAAGGATGTAGATATTCAAAAATTAGAATGTAAGTTGTGTTCCATATAATATAACCTTTACAACTTTGGTGAATTTTTATTTTGACTTATGTTGCTGTGATGGCACGCGTCTAATACCAGTTAAACGTTTTTAAAACAAACTACACAAAACCTTCAATATTGAAATTATAAGAGATAAAATGCAGATTTTCTAAAAGTTTTATGCTGGAATATTAAAGTCTTAAATAAAACGGTATTCTGCTGATCTAAATCTCTTTATAAAACCTACATTTTTGCAACTTTGATGAATTTTTTATGCTGATCTTTACTTAATAATGTACCACGTCTCTCATACCCATGGCCTTCACGTGTGGGCTGGTACAATATGCGTCCCATAAAATATAGATACCTAGTAGGATTGGGATCCATGTTATGGAGAATATTTTTTTAAAACGCGTGTGGTCTTAAGTATGTTGCTGGTGCACGATAAATCTGATCGGAGAACAAAGTCCCGACGTCTATTGAAGGCGTTGGGTGCCAGCTCAGGTGTTGTCCTCGTCATCTGACCATGGTTCTAAAATACGAGGCATCGTTCCTGGGTCTTTCCTTCGAGATATGCCCTGAACCGTCGCCAATAGCACACTGTGCAGCTCTAGTGCGACGTTAATTAACCAAACCAAACGAAACCTTAAGTATGTTGTTTGCGGCTTAACAGGTAATTGCACCTGTTCGAACAGGTGACATTTCTCTAGTGGTTTCTACAGATCGTCTTCGATTGCACTTTTCAGTATTTTGACAGCTGAATGGCCCTACCCCGAATCTGCGTGATTTAAGAAAGGATTGTAAACGATTCCACCGGCAGACAGTTACACGCCTCTCATTGTATGCCTAGTTCTTCTTCCACAATGCTTTGAGAACTATTTCCCTGCCTCCCAAAACGAAAATATTTTAATGTCCGGCGCCTTCGGGCACTCATTTCGATGGCGGGGTAAATGCTTTTGAGCAGACTTGGATCTTGTGTCTCTACACAAGATCCAAGATTGCAATTTATTAATCTTAAATGATAGGAAATACGTAACAAATGCAATGATCTTTGGCAAAACTGCAATTATGTAAACAAAAATATATACGAATTTCGAAGGTTATGAATGACAAAAATTAACTGCAATATTTTTAAATACTGTTTATATATTTATATATCAGGTGTACAAGTATGAAATGCGGATTTTTTTTTCATAAAAAAACACGTTAAATTCGGAAGATTGATAAAAAGTGCTTTATTCAAAGTATGATACATTGCTTGTTATACATTTCCCCCATCTTTTAAGCAATTTGTACTCTGGGCAACCACCCCAGTAAAAATCTTCCTCTTTTGCTGCGAACCATTCACGGAGTAATTTTTTCACATCTTTGTACGAACCAAAGCGCTGGTCAGCAACTGCGTGACCCATGGATGCAAAAAAGTGGTAATCGGAAGGAGCCAAGTCTGCTGAGTAAGCCGCATGGGATAGAACTTCCCAGCTGAGTGCTTCCAACGTGCTGTGAACCGCTTTTGCCATATGTAATGGAGCAATGGCATGAAGAAAAATGACTTTGTGTTGCCTCTTTCGGTATTCTGGCCTTTTTTCCAGCAGCGAACGGTTCGAATCGGTCAATTGTTGTTGGTAACGTTTAGTATTAACCGTTTCCCCAGTTTTTAACAGCTCATAATAGACCACGCCCCTTCTGGTCGGTTTTCCATGTTCCTTGTCTGCAACATCGAAGTCGCCACTTTTGAAATGCCGAAACCGTCATTCACACGTATCTTGCGATGGAGCATGTTCACCATAAGCTTTTCGAAGTAATCGGTGTGATTCAGCAGCAGTTTTCTTCAAATGAAAAAAAATATATAATGATGTCCGCGAACGGGTACGGCACTGTAACGGTGTCTTAGTTATGATAATCATAGAATGTACTAAAAAATGAGCATTTTACTTATTTTCGAGTACCTATTTTTAACAGTGTAGATGTTATATTTTTATTGTCCTAAAAGTGATAAAATGACAGTGTTATTTTGATGCCACAAGTAGTTGATTTTAAAAAGGTTTCAAGGTTTAAAATTATTTGAAATTCTGAGTATATGCACACACTTGAGACGATACGTCGATTAGAACAGAAGTTATAGCGGTTAAATAGACCAGTGGCTCAATAAACAATGGCTCCATCTGCGTACGCGACACATGCGTGATGACGTAATATTTTTTTCCCTCTACGCAACTTTAAAATGACCACTAGTTGCAGCTATTGAGTTCTATGTTAACTAGTATAGTATTGTCACGAGTGTAGTTTTTATAACCACCGCCAAATCCATTTTCTTTTAAAAAAAGTTATTGTGATAAAGGTAATCAGTTGCTTCGAAGTTTGTCGTTCTAAAACTGGCTCGTGAAGGTAAAGTTTTCGAAGATTGTATTATTACCTGTAAGTATATTCTGGTTCAACAAAAAATCATAGCTAATACTAGATGTGTGTAAATTGTATTTAACTATATTTTCATATTTTTTGAAAATTATTTTAGTAATTACACATGATGTTGCATATATGCAACACAACGGTTTTAAATAATTGTTTAATTAAAAAGGCTCTTAGGATTTTTTTGTATATATTTTCAGCGGTCCAGGGACAAAATGAAAACACAAAAAAAAATTTATTAAAAATAATCATGCACAATAGGAAAATAGAACAGTTAAAATTTTGAAAACAAAATATGTTCCCAAATCTAAAAGAGTGTTTAATAAAATAACACAATATAGATTTTTATAACATTTTTAACTTTATTCATGACTAATAAAAATTCAGATATCTTACGCATTGGAAACTAACTAACGAAACTAAAATGGCTAAATATAGAATTCGACTTACTTGATAGTAAACGCAGAATAATATAATTTTAGAACATTATACAACATTTCCACTCGTTATAGATAATTACGGAAATCAAGATTACATATTTTTTACAAGATATTTTAATATCTTAATCGATTTTTAATGACACCAAATTTATGTTAATCGTTGCTGCTGAATAAATGTTAAAGTATGAAATAACATCGTTTTATTCTGTCCAATAAATGAGTAAAATTATTTTTGTGATGTGTTGTCATTAGACTTAAGTGATACAGTAGTTAAGTTTATATAAATTATATTGAAAATAATAATTATCCCTCTGACTAACACGTGATTTTTACATTCGTAAAGTTATTTTCGCTATTTGGATTCTTAAATATTTGGGCATGCTATTTATATAATTTAGTTTTTTTGAAATTAATTGTTAAGATATAGCTTGTAAGTTGTACCCCAAACCTTTAAATTAAAAAAAAATGTTTTGTAAACTTGAGTCTTTTTAAGAATTTAAAAAGTATGGGCATTGCTAGAAAAAACTGGAGATCTATAGACCAACAAAATTAATTATTGAAAATGGGTTTTAGGATAGTTAAAAATAGGTACTAAAAAGTAATTAAAAAACACTCATTTTTGATTAGATGCTTATAATACATTCCAAAATTTAAAAAAGACATGTACTCAAAAATGAGTAAACATGAATAATAAACATTTGATTGCCTACATAAGCTGCCTTCATAAATCCCTTTCAACAAATATCGACAATTACAACCACGACTTACCAGGAATCAAACCCATATTCTCAGGCACCGCAGTCCAGTGCTTTATCCGTTTTACTACCAGGGCTACGTAGAGAAGTTATATATATATTTAAAAAGGTGTGTCAAAAGAATGAGAAGTAAGGTAATTGAGTTGTAATAACTCGGTTTCCATTTAAGCAACTGACATCAAATAATGGGTAAAACGATTTTCTGACAACTATTTTAAGTGTGTCAGGTCGGAATTTGGGTCTGGGGTCTCCTTTAAAACAATATTAAGAAACACACGATTTTTTACAAATTTTATTTTTTAATGATGATAAAATCCCATAACTCCTTGAAGATAACGTGTTTTTAAAATGTAAATAAACACTTATATTGTAAAGTAAAACAATAGTAAGAAACACACAATGTTATACAAGTTTTATTTTTGAAATACGCTAAAATTTCATATGACCTTAAGATTATGAATTTTAACAAGGTAAATAAACATTTATATTGTAAAGTAGAACAATATTAAGAAACATACGATTTTATACATTTTATATTTAATGGCGTTAAAATCCCATAAGTCCTTGAAGATTATGTGTTTTTACAATGTAAATAAACATTTATATTATCAAGTAAAACAATAATAAGAAAACACACGATTTTATACAAGTTTAATTTTTTTGGCGTTAAAATCCCATAAAACCTTGAAGATTATGTGTTTTTACAATGTAAATCCACATTTATATTATCAAGTAAAACAATAATAAGAAAACACACGATTTTATACAAGTTTAATTTTTTTGGCGTTAAAATCCCATAAAACCTTGAAGATTATGTGTTTTTACAATGTAAATCCACATTTATATTATCAAGTAAAACAATAATAAGAAAACACGATTTTACACAAGTTTTATTTCTTATTGGCGCTAAAATCCCATAAATCCTTGAAGATTATGTGTTTTTACAATGTAAATAAACATTTATATTATCAAGTAAAACAATAATAAGAAAACACACGATTTTATACAAGTTTTATTTTGTAATGGCGCCAAAATATCAGAAGTCCTTGAAGATTATGTGTTTTTACAATGTAAATAAACATTTATATTATCAAGTAAAACAATAATAAGAAACGCAAGATTTAATACAAGTTTTATTTTGTAATATCGCCAAAATGTCAGAAGTCCTTGAAGATTATTTGTTTTTACAATGTAAATAAACATTTATCTTATAAAGTAAAACAATAATAAAAAACACACGAGTTTATACAAATTTTATTTTGTAATGGCGCCAAAATATCAGAAGTCCTTAAAGATTATTTGTTTTTACAATGTAAACAAACATTTATATTATCAAGTAAAACAATAATAAGAAAACACACGATTTTATACAAGTTTAATTTTTTTGGCGTTAAAATCCCATAAAACCTTGAAGATTATGTGTTTTTACAATGTAAATCCACATTTATATTATCAAGTAAAACAATAATAAGAAAACACGATTTTACACAAGTTTTATTTCTTATTGGCGCTAAAATCCCATAAATCCTTGAAGATTATGTGTTTTTACAATGTAAATAAACATTTATATTATCAAGTAAAACAATAATAAGAAAACACACGATTTTATACAAGTTTTATTTTGTAATGGCGCCAAAATATCAGAAGTCCTTGAAGATTATGTGTTTTTACAATGTAAATAAACATTTATATTATCAAGTAAAACAATAATAAGAAACGCAAGATTTAATACAAGTTTTATTTTGTAATATCGCCAAAATGTCAGAAGTCCTTGAAGATTATTTGTTTTTACAATGTAAATAAACATTTATCTTATAAAGTAAAACAATAATAAAAAACACACGAGTTTATACAAATTTTATTTTGTAATGGCGCCAAAATATCAGAAGTCCTTAAAGATTATTTGTTTTTACAATGTAAACAAACATTTATATTATCAAGTAAAACAATAATAAGAAAACACACGATTTTATACAAGTTTAATTTTTTTGGCGTTAAAATCCCATAAAACCTTGAAGATTATGTGTTTTTACAATGTAAATCCACATTTATATTATCAAGTAAAACAATAATAAGAAAACACGATTTTACACAAGTTTTATTTCTTATTGGCGCTAAAATCCCATAAATCCTTGAAGATTATGTGTTTTTACAATGTAAATAAACATTTATATTATCAAGTAAAACAATAATAAGAAAACACACGATTTTATACAAGTTTTATTTTGTAATGGCGCCAAAATATCAGAAGTCCTTGAAGATTATGTGTTTTTACAATGTAAATAAACATTTATATTATCAAGTAAAACAATAATAAGAAACGCAAGATTTAATACAAGTTTTATTTTGTAATATCGCCAAAATGTCAGAAGTCCTTGAAGATTATTTGTTTTTACAATGTAAATAAACATTTATCTTATAAAGTAAAACAATAATAAAAAACAAACGAGTTTATACAAATTTTATTTTGTAATGGCGCCAAAATATCAGAAGTCCTTAAAGATTATTTGTTTTTACAATGTAAACAAACATTTATATTATCAAGTAAAACAATAATAAGAAAACACACGATTTTATACAAGTTTAATTTTTTTGGCGTTAAAATCCCATAAGTCCTTGAAGATTATGTGTTTTTACAATGTAAATAAACATTTATATTATCAAGTAAAACAATAATAAGAAAACACACGATTTTATACAAGTTTAATTTTTTTGGCGTTAAAATCCCATAAAACCTTGAAGATTATGTGTTTTTACAATGTAAATCCACATTTATATTATCAAGTAAAACAATAATAAGAAAACACACGATTTTATACAAGTTTAATTTTTTTGGCGTTAAAATCCCATAAAACCTTGAAGATTATGTGTTTTTACAATGTAAATCCACATTTATATTATCAAGTAAAACAATAATAAGAAAACACGATTTTACACAAGTTTTATTTCTTATTGGCGCTAAAATCCCATAAATCCTTGAAGATTATGTGTTTTTACAATGTAAATAAACATTTATATTATCAAGTAAAACAATAATAAGAAAACACACGATTTTATACAAGTTTTATTTTGTAATGGCGCCAAAATATCAGAAGTCCTTGAAGATTATGTGTTTTTACAATGTAAATAAACATTTATATTATCAAGTAAAACAATAATAAGAAACGCAAGATTTAATACAAGTTTTATTTTGTAATATCGCCAAAATGTCAGAAGTCCTTGAAGATTATTTGTTTTTACAATGTAAATAAACATTTATCTTATAAAGTAAAACAATAATAAAAAACACACGAGTTTATACAAATTTTATTTTGTAATGGCGCCAAAATATCAGAAGTCCTTAAAGATTATTTGTTTTTACAATGTAAACAAACATTTATATTATCAAGTAAAACAATAATAAGAAAACACACGATTTTATACAAGTTTAATTTTTTTGGCGTTAAAATCCCATAAAACCTTGAAGATTATGTGTTTTTACAATGTAAATCCACATTTATATTATCAAGTAAAACAATAATAAGAAAACACGATTTTACACAAGTTTTATTTCTTATTGGCGCTAAAATCCCATAAATCCTTGAAGATTATGTGTTTTTACAATGTAAATAAACATTTATATTATCAAGTAAAACAATAATAAGAAAACACACGATTTTATACAAGTTTTATTTTGTAATGGCGCCAAAATATCAGAAGTCCTTGAAGATTATGTGTTTTTACAATGTAAATAAACATTTATATTATCAAGTAAAACAATAATAAGAAACGCAAGATTTAATACAAGTTTTATTTTGTAATATCGCCAAAATGTCAGAAGTCCTTGAAGATTATTTGTTTTTACAATGTAAATAAACATTTATCTTATAAAGTAAAACAATAATAAAAAACAAACGAGTTTATACAAATTTTATTTTGTAATGGCGCCAAAATATCAGAAGTCCTTAAAGATTATTTGTTTTTACAATGTAAACAAACATTTATATTATCAAGTAAAACAATAATAAGAAAACACACGATTTTATACAAGTTTAATTTTTTTGGCGTTAAAATCCCATAAGTCCTTGAAGATTATGTGTTTTTACAATGTAAATAAACATTTATATTATCAAGTAAAACAATAATAAGAAAACACACGATTTTATACAAGTTTAATTTTTTTGGCGTTAAAATCCCATAAAACCTTGAAGATTATGTGTTTTTACAATGTAAATCCACATTTATATTATCAAGTAAAACAATAATAAGAAAACACACGATTTTATACAAGTTTAATTTTTTTGGCGTTAAAATCCCATAAAACCTTGAAGATTATGTGTTTTTACAATGTAAATCCACATTTATATTATCAAGTAAAACAATAATAAGAAAACACGATTTTACACAAGTTTTATTTCTTATTGGCGCTAAAATCCCATAAATCCTTGAAGATTATGTGTTTTTACAATGTAAATAAACATTTATATTATCAAGTAAAACAATAATAAGAAAACACACGATTTTATACAAGTTTTATTTTGTAATGGCGCCAAAATATCAGAAGTCCTTGAAGATTATGTGTTTTTACAATGTAAATAAACATTTATATTATCAAGTAAAACAATAATAAGAAACGCAAGATTTAATACAAGTTTTATTTTGTAATATCGCCAAAATGTCAGAAGTCCTTGAAGATTATTTGTTTTTACAATGTAAATAAACATTTATCTTATAAAGTAAAACAATAATAAAAAACACACGAGTTTATACAAATTTTATTTTGTAATGGCGCCAAAATATCAGAAGTCCTTAAAGATTATTTGTTTTTACAATGTAAACAAACATTTATATTATCAAGTAAAACAATAATAAGAAAATACACCATTTTATACAAGTGTAATTTTTTTGGCGTTAAAATCCCATAAAACCTTGAAGATTATGTGTTTTTACAATGTAAATAAACATGTATATTATAAATTAAAACAATTATAAGATACACACGATTTTATACGTTTTATATTTAATGGCGCTAAAATCCCATAAGTCCTTGAAGATTATGTGTTTTTACAATGTAAATAAACATTTATATTATAAAGTAAGACAATAATAAGAAACACACTATTTTATACAAGTTTTAATTTATAATTGCTCTAAAATCTCATGATCTTAAAGATTATGTATTTTTATAGTGTAAATAAGCATTTATATTATAAAAAATTACATTATCTAATTTCATAATAAAAATTATTTTATTACAATAATTACACCACACATATTAAATTATATAACTCACACCACATGAATGCCTTATTAGCCTTTTTCCATAGCTGACACATAACTTTTACCCCTACATTTATTTCTATATCTTATTATTACAGCTTCCTTTTCCAATATTACCCGAACCCACATATTAAAAATGTATCTCTGCACTCGTCCATAATCCGATGAAAAATCCGAATAGGTACTATACGCCGAATTTTTAATCTCGCTTGTCCGCAAACGGCTTATAATATAGTGCGGAGAATCACATGATTATTGGCTTAAAGGGTTGATCTACAGAATTCTGATTAAATTTTAAATCCGATTATCTCAGTCCTCGAAGCACATTTCATGAAAGGTCATGGGATTTTATTTTTCGAGATTTTATATATTTGATACAGAAAGAACGGGATTAAAATTAATTCTGAGATATGGAATGACAAAAGCGTGTCCAGAAACGCTAAGATTTTGAGTTTGGTATAAAATAAAAGTTTGGACGTTTCCTTAATATGTATATATTTATTTATCAAGTTTGGAGATTGTTGCTTTAAACATGTTTTTAAGAAAGTTTTTATTGTGTTTTTGTTAGATAAATATATATTTTATAAACTGCTTAGATTTTGTTGGAATATAAATATCATGAAAATTAAATACTGTAAACATTCTTTAAGCTAGCCGCGCGCACTGTTAAAAATAAGTACTCAAAAATAAGTTAAATGTACTCATTTTTGAGTACATTCGATGTTTATAATGGCTTCGAATATTTAAGTTTCAAATTTGAAAAATACATATATTCAAAAATGAGTACAATGAATAAAAAGAGCAGATGCTAGCCTACATAGGCTGCCTTCATAAATTACTTGCAATAATTATCGACAATTACAACCAAGACTTACCGGGAATTGAACCCAGATCCTAAGACACTGCAGTCCAGTTCCTTATCCGTTAAACTACTAAGGTGACTAGAAGAAGTTATAGACAGAAGTAATGTTAAAAAGGCGTGGCAAAAGAATGGGATGTAAAGTAATTGAGTCGTAATAACTCAATTTTCCATTGAAGCAATCGACATCAAATGATGTTGAAAACTATCTTCTGAACAAATATAGTTTCTCAGGTGGCTTTGTAAGAATATTGGCGTGAAGGGTACTCAAAATAGGTACATTTTAGTACATTGAATGTTTATCATGGCTCCGAATATTTAAGTTTCAATTTTGAAAAATTCATATACTCAAAATGAGTGCAATGAATAAAATAAGCAGATGATAACCTACATAGGCTGCCTTCATAAATCACTTGCAAAATATATCGACAATTACAACCAAGGCTTACCTGTAATTGAACCCAGATCCTCAGACACTGCAGTCCAGAGCCTTATCCGTTAAACTACTAAGACGACTTGAATAAGTTATGAACAAAACAAATGTTTAAAAGGTGTGGCAAAAGAATGTGAAGTAAGATAATTGAAGTGTAATGCTTCAGTTTCCATTGAATCAATCGACATTAAATGATGTGGGAAACCATCTGCCGTACAACTATCTTAAGTTTGCCAGGTCTATGTTACAGTACTATGAAAGTACAATTACTTAAATTTGAGTACGTCAACGCTCATTTACGACGCAATTCTACTCAAAGAAAAACAAGTATATTCAGGTTGGAGATCTGGGATAGGTTGGTCATGCACATTTGCATGTGATGTTATACTCTGGTATTTGAAGAGTAACGTCTTTAAGCCGAATAACCATGAATAATAATTTAGCCGAATGTTGTATTTATTGCATTTTCGTCTGACTATTTCCAAAGTCGTTCTAAGAACAATACACAGTGTAGATAGCTGATTAAATCTAAGATTATATGCATGTGCATATACGTTGTTAAAAATAGGTACTTAAAAATAAGTAAATTGTACTCATTTTTGATTACTTTAGATGCTGATCATATCACCGAATACATAAGTTTCAATGTTGATAAAGACATGTACTCAAAAATGAGTAAAATGAATAAAAAGAGCACTTGCTTGCCTTCATAGGCTGCATTTATAAATCACTTTCAATAAATGTCAGCAATTACAACCAGGACTTACCGGGAACCGAACCCAATCCGTCTACTGATGTCGTCCGCCCGAAGTCCATGGCATTATCCGTTGTACTACTAAGAGAGACGTGGAAAAGTTATAAAGAGAAGTAATGTTAAAAATCGTGGCAAAAGTATGGGAAATAAGATAATTGAGTCGTAATAACTCAAATTTTCCATTTAAGCAATCGACATCAAATAATGAGGAAAACTATCTTCTGAACCCTTATTTTAAGTATGTCAGGTCGCTTTGTAAGGATGGCTTGAACAGAAGATTGGTATTAGCAATATTAAACCATACTGCTAATTTTTTAGAAAGTACGATTGCTTAAATATGAATACATCATCGCTCATTTACGATGCAAGGATGGCTTGAACTGAAGATTGATATTAGCAATATTAAACCATACTACTCATTTTTGAGAAAGTACGAATACTTAAATTTGAGTACGCCATCGCTCATTTACAATTCAATCGCACTCAAATAAAAACGAGTACGTCTATGTACTCATTTTTAAGCAATTTTTTTTGTACATTGTTCCATACAATCCCGCATCTAAACATAGAAAAAGACCCCTTGAAATCCTATCCCAGGCACCAATACAGAAATAATAGGACAGATAGGGCTGTTGAACGTGCATCGCAATCCTGGCCCGTTGCCAACCGAAGGAAAAGAAGGGTTCTTCGGATGCAATAATGGTAATACAAGCCCCATCTTTCCACGGCCCCATCGTCTGCAGCAAATAACTGCAGTTCTACTGCCTCGCTGATGGAGGTAATTGGAAAAACATGCGACGGCACTGATGAAAGGGCGTAGCTGGACTGATGGTTCGGCGCGGGGAAAGTGACGGCAAGTTTCGTTGTGTGTCAGTTTGGGTAATTGGTTTAGGTGTTGGTTTGAGTGAGTTTTATACAATCTTGGATGATTCTGGTTTGTTGGTATGAGGACAACGATTATTTTTTCAGTTTTAAGAACAACATCATTGGCTTTGTCTAGAAAAACAATCTATGTTTATAAATCTTGAGATTCGGAAGATAGTTTGTTTCATTTGTGTTGAATGTAGTTATATACACGTGTGTCAAGCTGTGTCAGTGTTTCAGAAATATTTTAAAATTTTGGCTAAAATCATAAAAAAATATTTAAGCTAAAATCCTAAAAATCATTTTAGCTATAATTCTAAAAATATATAACCTAAAAATCCTAAAACTCATTTTCGCTATAATCCTAATAAATAATTTTAGCTAATATCCGAAAAATCATTTCAGCTAAAATGTTTTAAATAATTTTAGCTAGAATCCTAAAAATAATTTTAGTTAAAATCCTAAAAATAATAGTAGTTAAAACCCTAAAAAAATTACAAAAAATCCTAAAAATAATCTTTGCTGTGATCTTTATCAGTTTGCTAAAATTCTAAAAATCCTTATAGCTATAATTCTAAAAATCATTTAATTTAAAATCCAAAAATATAAATTTAGCTAAAATCCTAAAAATAACTTTACCAAAAATCCTAAAAATAATTTAAGCTAAAATACTAAAAATAATTTTACCAAAAATCCTAAAAATAATTTTAGCTATAATCCTTATCATTTTAGCTAAAATACTCAAAAATAAATGTAGCTAATATCCTAAAAATAACTTTACCTAAAATAATAAAAATAATTTAAGTTAAAATAATAAAAAAAAAAATCTAAATTAGATATAATCCTTATCATTTTAACTAAAATCCTAAATATCATGTTTGCTAAAATTTTAAAAACTATTTTAGCCAAAATTCTAAAAAACATGTTTGGTGTATAGATATTCATAGCAATAAATATATCAATAGGGATATAGATACTCATAAGGCTATCGATACCCATAATGCTATCAATTCCCATAGAGCTAAAATTCTAAAAAATATTTTAGTCAAAATTCTAAAAAACCATTTTTGTTGTGTGTCTATTGTCGACTGCTGGTAATTTTTTCGAATGAAATACTTGTCTGTATTACCTCATGGTTTTAAAAAATGGTCAAATGATGAGAGGGATAATTAACATAGTAGACAGCCAACTTAACTTTCACGACGCGACACACGAGAGGAAATTTAGTCCGCTGAAGATATAATTTAAAATCCTCTTATGTCTCTCACATTCGCTGTATATCTCTCTATGTATCTCTTTATGTCTATTTCTATCGATATATCTATCTCCAAAGGGAATGCTTGGTTCGACGGCAAGGACACACATCGCAACTGTCTAATTTCGAATTTATCACTACTCCCTTCCAGGATATCAAACCCAATTTGTATTGCAATTAAAATAATGTTATTTACTGTATCAATAATATTATACATAACACAACCACTATTTAAACTGTAAAAAAATCATCTTTTTTCAAAGTCATTGACTTGAACATGCACCCCCGCATTTTACCGATATTGTCATCCCCAATCGATAAAAAAACAATGCAAATACCTTACTCAATTAATTGGAAAATCGATATCTTAGATATCCCACCTCCATTCGACTTCAGCATCAACGAGAACCAAGTGGGATTTTCAAGTAGGACGATCTGTAAGTCGTAATCAATTGCTATGGATAAAGAAACCCCCCCCCACAAAAAAATTATCGGGAACAGATGTAAACTGTCAGATAATGATACCATTTAATGACACAAGTCATGCGACGCCAGTAAGTGGGGGTGGTATATTCCTGGTAAGAAAAAGAAGTGATGGCGAATTCATGCCGGCAGTTCGGCTGTTTCGTTGAAAGTAGTTTTTGGTGTTCCGGAGTTGGAGAGAAAATGGGGTTTTATAAAGTCAGTTTTATGTGTGTCTGAAAAGCAAAAACTGGATCATCATTTCGGGTGAATTATGTTTGCTATTTTTATCGGACAAATGGGTCTGAAGATGTATAGCAATAATACAAAAAAGATATTTTTTAGGTAATTTATACCGTTATCGTTGTTTGATACGTGAGTAAACTGCAACGCACAACTTTAAAAAGTAAGTTGAATATCGTGTATTTATTCCATATTTGACCCAAAAGTATGGAAGTTACAGATAATGCTGCATGTATATATATATATTAAATTTTAAAAGTAATTTCATTTTCTAAACTAATATTAAAGCTACTTTTAAAAGTTTTACGTTTGATATCGTTTTCGAACTTATTTTAATAACTATTCAACCCCTACTGCAACTACAAACTCTATTAATACTAGGTACCCAGGTCAGAGAAGACCTGGGTACCTAGTTTACCTGGGAACATCTGATTTATGATTTGAATGTGAATATCTAAAAGTAAAAAATCTAAATTTGTATAAATTCTTAATTCAACTTAATGGAATTAACTAATTTTTTACTACCAATTTTTAAATAAAAAAAATATCAAAATATATAATTTAAAAAATATGCTAATTAAGCTGACTGCGCGTGTTGGAATTTGCTTTTAATTACGATTTGGGACGTTCAAAGTCCAATTTCGTTTGGAAAAAAAAATTAAATTTATATATATAATATATATATATATATAATATATATATATATATATATATATATATATATATATATGTGTCTAGATTTCTTCAAGTGTGTCGTGGTTATTTAGTGAGTTGTTTACCATGTTGGTTGTGCCTATTACATCTGGCAATTTCTAAAAACCATGGAGTAATGCATCCAGGTATTTTTTTCGAAAAAATTACCAGGCTGGCGACAATAGCTGTATGGGAATCGATAGACTTATAGGTATCTATATCCCTATGTGTATACTTATCCCTATAGATATCTATACCCCTGTAGGCTTCTATACCCCTTTACATATCAATAATATCAATAGCCTGATGATATTTATATACCTATGGTTATCTATAGTCATATATGTATATATAACCCTCTATGGGTATCTATAGTCATATATAGGTATTTATAGCCTTTTATGGATATATATATCCCTGTTTGCAGTACCAAATCAACACTGAGGAGCGACTTACGTCATCTATGGATTTCCAGTTTTTCTAGCAAATGAACTTAAAATTCAAACACATGAACTTAAAATTCAAAAATATATTTGATGTTACAACATTTTTGTAAGTGTTTCATGGAACCTATATGTATTAAAATAATAATAAAAATATTAAAACAACTAAACAACTATATATGCATTGGAAATATAAGGTAAACTATTTTGCAAAGAAAACGATTTTCCAATTTTGCCTTATTTCTAACCGCTCATGTGGTTAATTCAACCAACAGAAATGCACCAATACATACCACGTCGTCGTCGTATTTTTGGAGATTTTTTTTTTCGTTTGCTTTGTCTTTTTTAAAAAGCACTAAACATTACCTGCATGCGAATTTAAAATGACTAACACCCTTCTAAAAACACAATTCATTTTAAATCATTTGACAAAAAAATTCCCCAAAAAATATTTTGGATTTTTTTTAAATGCAGTATTACATAAATTTATGACGACTTTTAATATCTGCATCACACTCCTCCATACACATTAGAACCTTATTTCGAAATTCAGTAGCAGCATCACCCACCCTTCCATACTTCAAGAAACCGAAACCTTGTTACCAACCCTATTAGTTCCCACAAAGCAAGCAACAGACTCCACCAACCACCTCATTTTAAACATTCCCCACATTCCCCCTAATAGCATCCTCGATGCAACAGCCCCTTCTCCACGCCAATTAATTACCTGCTAAACACACAAACACGTGTTTCCTTAAACTCGCCGCCCCATCCGCCCACGCCCTCCTCAGCCCAGATTAGGGCGGCCGTATCCTCCTGATGAGGATTTTCCTTATTACCTGATGAAGTGACAGCACATTTTAAATCCTTACGTGTTGAACTTGAAAGAGGATTACCGGTATTTTGTTAGTGAAGGACGATAGAAAATGTATTGGTTAGGGTGTGTAGTGGATGTTGTTGTGTTGGTTTAGAAGGGTTTGTGATGTTGTTAGGCGGCATATAATAATTTAGTTATATGGAAGCTGTTGAGTTTGATTTTGGGTGCAAGAAATGCATATCTGATTTAAACTACAGAAATGTAGGGTAGGATGATGTCGAGTGTATTAAATATTTAAAAATAATTATTTATAAAATAAATTTAATATTTATTATTAAATTTAATATTTATTATTAAATTAAATATTTATTATTAAATTAAATATTTATTATTAAATTTAATATTTATTATTAAGTTTAATATTTATTATTAAATTAAATATTTATTATTAAATTTAATATTTATTATTAAATTTAATATTTATTATTAAATTTAATATTTATTATTACATTTAATAATTATTATTTAATTTAATATTTATTATTAAATTTAATATTTATTATTAAATTTAATATTTATTATTAAATTTAATATTTATTATTAAATTTAATATTTATTATTAAATTTAATATTTATTATTAAATTTAATATTTCTTATTAAATTTAATATGTATTATTAAATTTAATATTTATTATTAAATTAAATATTTATTACTAAATTAAATATTTATTATTAAATTAAATATTTATTATTAAATTAAATATTTATTATTAAATTAAATATTTATTATTAAATTAAATATTTATTATTAAATTAAATATTTATTATTAAATTAAATATTTATTATTAAATAATATATTTATTAATAATTTTAGACAAATGATTACAAATTTTAATAGTTATTAATTTTTTTCTAAATCGTAATTTTTACTTTTGATTAATTATTAAATGCTAGAAGTTAGTTTGCAACTAGATGTTTAAATTTAGATCTTGTTTAGTAACGTTTGGGTTTTGTATCTTTATTGCATCCGTTACATTATAGAAACAGTTGTTTGAAATTATATTCTTTAACACGCAACTTTAACTATAGTATAGTTTTCATACAGCACAATATGTTTGTTTAACAATAACTTTTTATACATTTTCACCCACGTCAAAAATTAAGACTAGAGATGTGCAATAAATACAACAGATACAAGAAAACATTAGAACCATTTCTGTTGTAATGGATATATCATATATTTTATATGCAAACTCAATTAACAGAAAAAACTTTTGAATTACATATATAGATGGGTAAATCAGGTATTGTTTCAAATTGCTTAATTATTTATGACCACATTATCATATAGGTCATATTACACCATATTACTATATAGGCCACAAACACTACATTATAATATTAGCCACTAATAGACTTGTTGTGATTTATATATTAAAGAAATTTGCATATGTATCACAGAACTTGTACAATATATGTTTCCATATATCTATCTCGGATACATATTAATATGCGAACTGGACTGGAACACTAAATTATGTGATGGAAACATATGGCATTTTCTAATTTCCAAATAGACTTTCTAGCGATGAATATTTCCTTTTCTTTTTATATTTCACACTGATAAAAATAGACATTCAAATATAAGTAAAATGTACACATTTTTAAATACATTTGATGCTTATCATGGCTCCGAATACATATTTCATTTTTGAAAAACTCATGTACTCAAAAATGAGTACAATGAGTAAAGATGAGTAAAAGAGCAGATGCCAGCCTACACAGGCTGCCTTCATGAATCACTTTCAATAAATATCGGCAATTACAGCAAATACTTACTGGTAATCGAACCCAATCTGCAGGAACCGCTGTCCAGAGCCTTACCCGTTAAGCTACCAGGGCGACATGAAGAAGTGATAAACAGAAGTAATGTTAAAAATGTGTTTCAAAAGATTGGAAAGTAAAATTATTGAAATGTAATAAATCAGTTTCTATTTAAGCAATCGACATCTTATAATATGTAAAAACATCTTCTGAACAACTATTTTAAGTTTGTCATGTCGCTCTGTTAAGATGGCTTAAGCAGTAGCTGAAATTGAGAATTATTAAATCATACTGCTCATTTTTACGAAAGTATGATTACTTAAATTTAAGTACGGCATCGCTCATTTACGATGTAATTGTACTTAAAGAAAAATTAGTACGTTCATGCACTCATTTTAAGCACCTTTTTTTACAATGCAATATCATCCTACACCATACAATGTTTTACACTTTTGAATAATACCATTTAACACCATTTACCACCAATCCCCCCCCCCCCTCAGCAGAGTATATTATAAATCTATAATAGACACTCATAATTTTACCCTATGCGCATTCCTTCAGCATCAGAACCCTCATAAATTACATCATCAGTCTACATCTAAGAAAGACGTTCTAAACTCATTTTTTAAAACACCTTATTTTTTCAGTGCAATATTATCCTACAAATCCATAAAGTATGTTACACTTTTTGATGTTCTACTATTTAACGCCATTTACCACGACTCCCCCCCCCCCCCCCCCCCAGGGCAGTATATTGTAAATCTATAATAGACACTCATAATTTTACCCTATCTACCTTCCTTCAACATCAGAACCCTCATAAATTATATCCTCAGTCTACGTCTAAGAAATACGTATGGAATTGTGCTCAAAGAAAACGGAGTAAGTTCTTCTACTCATTTTTAAGAACCTTCTTTTTTTCAGTGCAATATTACCCTACAAATCCATACAGTATTTTACACTTTTGGATGTTCTACCATTTAACTACATTAACCCCCACCCCCCTGGCGGAGTATGTTATAAATCTGCAATAGGCATTCATAATTTTACCCTATCCATATTCCTTCAACATCAGAACCCTCATAAATTACTTCATCAGCCTACGTCTCAGAAATACGATCTTAACTCATTTTTTAAAACACCTTTTTTTTTCAGTGCAATATTATCCTACAAATCCATACAGTATTTTACACTTTCGGATGTTCTACCATTTACCACCAATCCCCCGCCCCCCCTCCTCAGTGGAGTATATTATAAATCTATAACCGAACACTCATAATTTTACCCTATTCACATTCCTTCAACATCAGAACCATTTTAAATTACATCATCATTCTATGTCTAAGAAATACTTTCTAAAATCATTTTTTAAAACATCCAACATTTTTTATCCTACATATCCATACAGTATTTTACACTTTTGGATGCTCTACTATTTAATACCATTTACCACCAATCCCAATACCCATCAGCGGAGTATATTGTAAATCTATAATAGACACTCATAATTTTACCCTATCCACATTCCTTCAACATCAGAACCCTCATAAATTACATCCTCAGTCTACGTCTAAGAAAGACGTTCTAATTCCAAATCACCCCCAAACCTCAATCTCTATAATCGAACTCCGCGATAATACCTTATTCGCGTGAAAGTTAAGACCCTGGTAATCTTTATTTCCGTGTAAAGCCCTGAATGGCCAAAGCCAAGTGGAATAAAAAAAAGGGGTTTATTTAATCGAGCCAACGCTGGGGACCCGGGCAACTGGGTTATTGCATTACATACAATCGGACATCTGTCAACCTGGGTTCGGACAGTTGAGTGTCTAAAAATACATGTCTTCGGGTTGGTTGATGGACGTCTGGGACGTTGGACGGTTGCCACGCACGCAAGGCGATTGGCTAGTGCTGTAAGTGAATTGTTAGTTTTGGTCCTGCCTTGAATTGAAATGGAGTGATTAGGGGGGGGGGGGGGGGGGTAGTTAAAGGTTGGGATTGTGGGTGGTGCTCGGGAATTGATAGTTAGTGTTATCTGATTCGGATTAGGGTCTCTACACAAGTGGTATACTTTAGTTAATGCGTATGATAAAAATGTGTAGGTAATTTTCTATTTGGGTTTATGACAAAAAATGTACGTGGTTTATTGTTTGGTTGTACTCCATTTAAATGTATTGGAATAATAAAACATTTTTGTTCAACTACTTTGCTTATATTTTAAACTCTTCACTCAGTTCACACAGTACACTGTAAAAAAAAGGTGATTAAAAATGAGTACCTGAACATGCTCGTTTTTCTTTAAGGTGTAGTGTACATACACACTACTAAAAACGAAAGGCGAAAAAATTCCAAATATTTTGTTGGTTCTATAGTATTCCCCAATTCAGTATCTTTAATATGATACCAATATTGAATAAATATTCCAAAAACTTTTTTATTTACAAAGAGTTATTCTATGGCCCGCTTGCAGTGGCAGTACGTTTTGTAAAATTTACACTCAGTTTCTGAAGAACTGTATTTTTAACATATTTCCAATCATTCGAAACATGATAACTCAAGTTAGCTTAAGTATTTTGAGAAAATTATTTTTTTTTCAAAATTATATTAGTTGTAAGATGTTGTGACCCTCCATCATAACGATTCGTTAAAAAAATAATTTTTAATAGAATTTTAAAGTTGAAAATTTGAATAAAAAAGTGTTTTTTTAGGGACAGTCAAGGTAAAAAATTATTTAAAAAAAAAAATTAATGCTATAAACTATGTGGAGGGTCATAACATTAAGAAACATACTGCGAGTAATTTCCAATAAAAATTATGCTTCTAAATAATTTGCAACTTGCGTAATCACGTTTGAAAAAACATACTAATTAACATATAAAATGCTAATTAGCTAATTAATATTTTATTTTATTCAGCTTTTGTTAGAATGATTCAACACTATTTTCAAAGTGTTTTTGTACATGAAAAAACTAGATTTTTATATTCATAATTTAAAAAAAAAATGTTCAAGTGTATACGTACACTTAAGTACAATTGCATCGTAAATGAGTGATGACGGACTCAAACTTCAGCAACCATACTCAGCTATATATCTCAGTCCTTTTCTCTCTCTCAGCTATATATATCAGTCTTCCTTCTCCTTATCTTTCAGCTATTTATCTCATTCTTGAAATTTTTAACATGACGTCAAAGCCGTCGGCAACCAATGAGATTACTCATAATGAGTATATACACAATTTTGGTATGGAAATAGCAGTTTTTCGGAAAACCGGGATTTTCTAAAGTCTTCCTGCATGTCTTTTATCTTGAAAATATATTGTACGCACATTTTTCTTCATTTGAATATTACTTAAAACATGTTATCTAAATATTACCGAAAAAAAAAGATTCGTGAAGTTTTGGTTTGATTTGTTTTGGTTTAATAAATTAACGTCGCACTGGAGCTGCACAGTGGCTATTGGCAGCAGTTCGGGCCCTATGTCGTAGGAAAAACCCGGGAACGATGCCTCGTAGTTTTTAACCATGGTCAGATGACGAGGACAACATCTGAGCTGGCAACTGATGCCACCTCAATAGGCGTCAGGATATTTTACCCCGATCAGATTTATCGTGTACCAGTCCCATATACACGTTAGTATAATTTGTTAGATGTTTTGGACGACTTACTAGTATTTCTGTAGTGAATCTGGCAACTCTCCGATCGCAAGATCACTACTTTTTTACTTTTCTTTGTCAGGTCCATCGCAGGGATTCGAACCGGCAATCCTCTGATTACTAGATGAACGTCTTTATCCACTGGGCCACTGGAGACCAACGTGCAGTTTTGACACAATTATCTTCAATTTTAATTCAATGCAATTTCTAATATTAAATTCGATCTTTTCATCAACATTATTTTCTTAAGCACATTTACAGAATATCCAACAAATTATACTGGCGTGTATACGGGACTGGTGCACGATACATCTGATAGGGGTCCAAAGTCCCGACGTCTATTAAAGGCGTTGGGTGCCAGTTCAGGTGTTTCCTCGTCATCTGACCATGGTTCAAAAATACGAGGCATCGTTCCAGGGTCTTTCCTTCGAGATAGGCCCCGAACCGTCGCCAATAGCTCACTGTGCAGCTCTAGTGCGACGTTATTAACCAAACCAAACAAACCTTTCCCCTTTTTATATACATTTTGCGATTGGAGGGTTGCCAGCTTCGCTACAAAAAATACTAGAAAGTCGTCCAGAATATCCAACAAATTATACTGGCGTGTATACGGGACTGGTGCACGATACATCTGATCGGGGTCCAAAGTCCCGACGTCTATTGAAGGCGTTGGGTGCCAGTTCAGGTGCTTCTTCGTCATCTGACCATGGTTCTAAAATAACGAGGTGCATGTATGAATGTGTATGTGTTCCCGGGTCTTTCCTTCGAGATTGACCCCGAACCGTCGCCAATAGCCCACTGTGCAGCTCTAGAGCGACGTTAATTAACAAACCAAACCAAACTTAAGCACATTTACATAAACAAATAAAATGTCACATAATATCGACTCTTATTAACTATTATTTTACCTCGCGGTGAGTCATATTCATCAAACGCGAAAATTCTTTTTTTAACTACTACTACGTTTGGCAATTAATTAAAAAAATTAAAAAGTACCAAACTCTTAAAATAATACAAACGGAGAGAATATTTTTTTACGAACATCAAACTATTTTTTACGATTTCTCAATATTTATCTTAGTCTTAGTCCAATCATTCCAATTGGTTTTAATTTCAACTAGGATTTATCTTGGCAATCGATTTTCCAAGAATGTTTAAATAAAATAAAAAAATACTGTCATTCAACCTTTTGAATTTCTTTTGAATTGGAGTTGGATTTATTTTGCTGTTGGTTTACCAAAATGAAGTTTGTTCTGGGCTATTCAAACGAATGGTTTGTTTATGTAGTATAAAGGCTTTATACTGATCGAAATTAAATCAAATAGTTAAGAATAATTTCGGAAACTTTTTAAAAATAATATTTTTTTTACTTTCACAAGAAATTAACTTTATTGACAAGTTGAGTTTTTTATTGAATAATTTTTAATTGCATTCGTAATTTGATGTGTTATTGAATTACGCTTTTTTTCTGTAAGATAGGTTTACAAAAACATATTAATATATTACGAATTGAATATCTATATAATCTTATTTTTTTTAATTAAAATATATTATTACCTACAGTGCAATTATGTAGATATAAACGTTGGCATTTGATTACCTAGTATGTAAAATAAACCAAAAAAATCTTCAATTACTACATAAGTATATTTTTAATTTATAAAAAAATAATTAAAATTTAGAAATATTGAAAAATAGATTTACTTAGTTAAAACATGTTTTAAAACATAATTCTAATATACAGTAAATGTCATTCAATTGATACATAATGCAATGTAACGAATATAATTACCTAATCTGTTTTTCATATTGCATTAATGATATATAGTCTAGATGATAAATAGTATTTTTATATATTGTTTGATATATAGTATTTGTTGTTATTTTTGATATAAATCATTATCTCTTTTTTCAATAATTAAAACAAAAAATAATAGTTGATACATTGAAAATTGTTTAATGATATTACTAATATAGTTATTACTGTTAGTAGACTTAATAGTTGTATCGGTATAAACTATTTTTTTTACTAATATTTATAATCAATTCATATTTGATTAATACATATCAATACAGAACAGGATACCATACATATATATCAATATAATTTTTTTTTATAAATTCTTAAAAAAAATCATGTTTGATTAATTAATATCAATACATAACAGTATATCATACGTATAACTATACTTTGATATTTCAACTATTGATGTTCCACGGTCTGAAGCGTATATATTTATAAATTTCCATATGTTGCAGAAATATTTTCTCAATTTTAATTTCCATTTTTAACCAACAAAAACCGCTTTTATTCTCCGAAACAACCGGCGAATTCCCTAATATATATGTGAATGTACTTTGAAATTTCCATACATACATAAATTTGTTTTGTACAAACAAAAATCAAACAGACACACACGAACCGTGCCTGAGGACAATCCAATCCAGCATAAATGAACATTACGGAATCAGCTTATGCTAAAAGCTAAGCACAAACCCGAATTTAAATACTGGTTCGTTCTATTACCCATCTATCTCTCCAATATCTCGAGCCTTCAGAAATGGGGCAGGGAGATTTATGACTGTTTTGTATGCCAGCTATCGATGAACTCGCTTAACTGTACAGAATATTAAATCAGCTGACTTTATAAGTGGGCCTTTCACTACGGTATATATCGCGTTTGTGAATACTATTTCCAAACTATTCGGGTTTAATATTTAATTAGTTGTAACTATCTCGTAACTGGTAACACCCCTGATAAAAAGGATGTGTGGGAATTAGTTAAGGGAGTTTGTTCGTTCTCAAAATGAAATTGTTATCGTGTTTCATATGTGTTATCTGAGAAGTTAATTAAATGGAATTGTGATTGATTATATGTAGTATGTCGAATTGTTTGTAGTGATTTGTAAGTGCTCAATGTCTTTTGTTTTAATGTTAAGGCATAGATGGTTTGTATCAATACGTAATATTATTTCTAATGTTAATATTACTTTCTGGTATAAATAATATGAAATGAAAACATTGCTTATGGTCGAAATTTCAATATTGTATATTTGCTGTTTCTGCACGTTCTAAACGAGTCAACACCGTAAAAAAATGTACTTAAAAATGAGTACCTGAGCTTACTAGTTTTTCTTTGAGCACAATTGCATCGTAATTGAACGATGGCGTCCTAAACTTTAATTAACAGCTTTTTTTTTCTCAAAAATGAGCAGTGTGATTTAATATTACAAATCCCAACTTTTATCCAAGCCACCTTAACAAAGAGACCTGCCAAATTTAAAATAGTTGTTTAGAAGATCGTATTCCACATTATTTAATGTCGATTGATTAAATGGAAATTTGCTAATAAACCATTATGTTTGCCATGCTTCAACTACTTTGTTTACACTAAAGCTAAGCGACTAACATACAATCTTAGCTACATACAAGCAAGATTACACCAAAATACAAGCTAAGCTACATACAAGCAAGCATACACTAAAATACCAGCTAAGACATACAAGCAAGCTTAGACTAAAATACAAGCTAAGCTATATACAATCAATCTTACACTAACATACGAGCTAAGCTACATACAAACACGCTTACATTAAAATACAAGATTAGCTACACCAAGTAAGCTTACACTAAAATACTAGATACGCTACATACAGGCAAGCTTACACTAAAATACAAGCTAAGCTATATACTAGCAAGCTTACCCTGAAATACAAGCTAAGCTACATACAAGCAAGTTTACACTAAAATACAAGCTAAGCTATATACAATCAAGCTTACCCTAAAATACAAGCTAAGCTACATACCAGCAATCTTACATTAACATACAAGATAAGCTACACGCAAGTAAACTTACACTAAAATACAAGCTAAGCTACATAATAGCAAGCTTACACTAAAATAAAACCTAAGCTACGTGCAATCAAGCTAAGCTACATACAAGCAAACTTACACTAAAATACAATCTAAGTATTTGGACAAACGTATTGATTTAGTATAGATACCCTCATAGTTAAATGTGATTCAGCCGCATAATAACTATTTCCCAAATATTTTTGACTACCCTGTGTGTCACTCGATGAATATAAATAATTAACGAATCAGTGTATTAAATAAAGCTGTTAGTTTTCCGAAAATCCATTTACCGAAACTTTCCGAAATAAATAATATTATTGCGATCCTTTTTATTTCACTTCTTTGCTTCTAAATACATTTGCCTGCAAGGTATCTATTTGCAAGGAAAAGCAACATTTACAGAATTTGTAAAAGGAAATCGCTGTAGTGCAACGAGCATTGGACTTTCACTGCACGAATTAGATAATAAAGGTGAAACTTGTTTTACAGAAACATAAAACGATTTTCTTAATAGGGGGTGTAAATTATTGATTTTTAATATATCAAATTGGAGAAAATGTTAAGCTTATAATAATACTTTTTTATTCTGGCATTTTTGTTCGCCGCTTTGATGTTCATAAAAGTATAAAACACCAAATGTGATGTGTGTACTTCTTAAAGACACTGTGGTAGGACGACTTTCCTTACAAGGAGAGGCGTGTGACTGTCTGACAGATGAATCGTTAACAATTCTTCCTCAAAGCAGGTAGATTCGCAGATGGGGGTAGGATCAATAGAGGTGTTGAAAACTGAAAATCCAAGCTAAAGATGACTTGTAGAAATCATTAGTCAAGCATCACATATCCGAAGCCATATCTTGTACTGTTTTAAACAGCTTACTCACGTTTTAAAAATTATTTCCTCGACCGTTGTCAAAATTGTCCCATGCCAACTGTTATACCTGTAAAATCTATGGTACAAATGCTATCCCAGCCCATAAGTAAAGGTGTTAAGTATATTAAAATCTTTAAAAATACTATGTCGCATATTTTTTTTAATGCATGTTAACTAGAAAATAATGACAATCTGAAAGTACCAACCAGAAAATATCCCCTCTAATCATTAAACTTTTCCTATTTTAAAATACACAACTTTCTACTTTTCCATTTAAAAAAAAGCATCTCAAACCTGACCTATTTCCCCAAAAAAACAATTGGAAAACTAAAAAAAAACATTTAAATACATTCCTATGTCAACATAATACACAACAAAATACTTTCATTGACGAAAAAGACGAACCAAAAACAAAAACAACAACAAAAAACGCTTCGGTCATTCTTTTCTTAAAATGACATATAAAGGAAAAATAGAAAAACTTTTTTGAAAAATAGCTACCAGTTTTAAAGTCTCAGTTTAATATCCTGGCGTGTTTCCAGAATGTTTCGACGACAAACTGTGACTGTATTAAAATGACGTTGTATATGTTATTGGATAACATGTTAGGAGGGAGACAGCGAATTGGATATGCGTGATACAATGATATTAAAGTGTGGTTATGGTATATATAAAAAAAATTAATGGATTATCATAACATTGAGAGTGTATGTCTCTTTTTTTCCTCCAATACATGTCAATAAGAGTAGAGTGCGGTTTATTTAAAATATTTTGGAACGTAATTGTGTTTTGTTATAAAAGTGTGTGTACAAAAGCTTTTTACAAGGCTATTTTGTATATGGAAAGTAATTTAAATGGATTGTGACGATCTATAAAAAAATGTGAAGCTCAAGTATGATCTATTCAATACTTTGTTTCATGATTCTTTATTATGTTTGATCTTTAATACCCATGTACCTAAGTTGTTTTATGCATAATGGTTCATATTATATTTGCATTTCGTAAGACGATATCATCAGGGGTATACGGTAACTTTAGGTATTATTTTGTCAATTTCCTATCAAATAAGTCAAGTCCAGTTAAAAAAAATATTTCTGAAACCTTAAAAATCGAATTTAAATGTTGTTCTAAGCAGTTAGAATGTTTTTTTTTAAACGTCAATTGCTTTAGTAATATTTTAATTATAAACATACAGATATTACTAAAGATAAACATGCACCTTTCACATATTTTTATTATTGAAGAATGTAATATATTTTTTAATTATTATTTAGAATGCATTTTCAAATACATATACGTCTACCCGGGAATTCTTTCAGCCACATTTTTAAAATATATAGTTATTTACTAGAGCTCATAATTTCTTGTGGTATAGGAAGTGATTAAAAGTAAACATCATAATTAAAAACAAACGGTTGTTTACATTCTGATACGATTTAAATTTCTTTTATTTTAAATATCAGCATGCAATATTTTTTTAATTGTTGCTTGGAATGCATCTGTATATTCATATATAGTCCAACCGAGATTTTTTTCAGTGACATTATTAAGAGATATTGTTATTTACTAGAACTCATTATTTAACGTGGTATTTGAAATAATTTGAAGTAAAGATCCTAATTAAAAGCAATCGGTTGTTTACATTCTGATACGATTTGAACTTATTTTGTTTAAAATAATAATACTTATGATCTTCTGAATTTCATCTGAAATCTCCAAAAGTAGTATTCACCAATGATTTAAAGCGGTTTCGAAATAATAAGGAAAAGTAAATTTTCGCCCGGTGTGTGCTAAGACTAACATGGCGTCGTTGTTGCTCATTAACGGACAACCTTGTGTTGCCAATTTAAGAAATAATAATACTTTACAAAGTGTGAATATTATTCAAAATACAGACGTTTAAAACGAAATTCGAAGAGATATTTTTGTCTATAAAAACTGGCTGATATAGACAATTCAGTCTTGATATTTTTTAATTCACTTTAATATTTATAATGTAAAATTATGATTATTGAAATTATAAAATAAAATAAATGACGCCCGATGTGTGCTAGGACTAACATGGCGACCTTGTTACTCATTAACGGACAACCTTGTGTTGCCAATTTACAAAATAATTATACTTTACAAAGTTTGAATACTATTCAAAATACATACTTTTAAAACAAAAATTGAAGATATAATTTTATCAAAAAACAACAAAAAAAAATGATATAGTTAATTCAGTCTTATAGGGTAAAATAAATGACGCTCTTTGTGTGCTAGGATTAACATGGCGACGTTGTTGCTCATTAACGGACAACCTTATGTTGCCAATTTACAAAATAATTATACTTTACAAAGTTTGAATACTATTCAAAATACATACTTTTAAAACAAAAATTGAAGATATAATTTTATCAAAAAAAAAACAAAAAAAAAACTGATATAGTTAATTCAGTCTTATAGGGTAAAATAAATGACGCTCTTTGTGTGCTAGGACTAACATGGCGACCTTGTTACTCATTAACGGACAACCTTGTGTTGCCAATTTACAAAATAATTATACTTTACAAAGTTTGAATACTATTCAAAATACATACTTTTAAAACAAAAATTGAAGATATAATTTTATCAAAAAAAAAAAAAAAAACTGATATAGTTAATTCAGTCTTATAGGGTAAAATAAATGACGCTCTTTGTGTGCTAGGACTAACATGGCGACCTTGTTACTCATTAACGGACAACCTTGTGTTGCCAATTTACAAAATAATTATACTTTACAAAGTTTGAATACTATTCAAAATACATACTTTTAAAAGAAAAATTAAAGATATAATTTTATCAAAAAAAAAAAAAAATGATATAGTTAATTCAGTCTTATAGGGTAAAATAAATGACGCTCTTTGTGTGCTAGGACTAACATGGCGACGTTGTTGTTCATTAACGGATAACCTTATGTTGCCAATTTACAAAATAATTATACTTTACAAAGTTTTAATACTATTCAAAATACATACTTTTAAAACAAAAATTGAAGATATAATTTTATCAAAAAAAAAAAAAAACTAACTGATATAGTTAATTCAGTCTTGATTTTTTTTAATTCATGTATATTACAATATTATAAAATATATTCACTCAAAATTATAAATCCAATTTATATTTATGTTTATCAGAACTCAAGCATTCTCCACTTTTCCTTTACTAGTCCATCTCACACACAATAACTTTCCATCCATTCTTATTTACTATTCCCATCTGCGTTATGCCATCGACCCACGGTTGCCGATATTAGATCTCAATAAATAAGATAACTGTAACCGTAACCACCAGATGTTACATCTCAATATGCGCGATCCGACGGTTGGATGCAATCAACGGGCCGAAATATTAGATTCTTCCAAGAGTATAAAGTTTCCTTTTCGGAAAAGATCAAAGGGGGGCGATGTGTGTGACTTAAGCCTAATTATAAATTGATTTAAGGTTTAGGTTCGTCCGTTAAATAGAGTAACCGGGTTTGAAGGACAGTTGAGGAGATATCAGATTTTAAATATGGGGTTTAAGATGTGTTAGGCTTAAGGAGGAGTTATTGACAGTGTATGGAACATATTGATAATATAATTTGGTATAATATGGAAGTAAAGATGGGTATTAAACAAAATTCAAGCCTCAATTCCTATTTTTATTATTAATTAATTCAGGAATACCATTTTTTTTTTGTATTATTAGAACATCTTTTTCTGAACAATAACCCGAAATATTTGTGTTTTTGGCGTTTTTTAAGCTTATTCTTTTTTGTTTTTTAAAGTTCTCGTCCTTTAATTTTTAAGGTTTTTAAAAAAGTTAAATTGATTAAATTACATTAAAGTATATACTACAAACGTATGAATATACTTTTGCAGATATGTGTTTTAATTGTTTTCAGAAACTTATTTTAAGTTCACAGCCAAAAAATATTAAAGATTTTGCGCTTATTAATTCGTAAAAAAATAATTTATAACTTAATTTTAAAAATATATTCATGCGTTTATAAAACAAATATTAAAGCTTTAAAAACTGTTAATAGCTTATTTTAGTTAATAATTGTAATAACTTGTAATTCAATTAAATTACAAGTTAATAATTGTATTAACTTGTAATTTAATTAAGTTACAAATTATTTTTTTACAAAGCCTTAGCATTTTTAAATTCACCAAAATTAAAAATAAATATATTTTAATAAATGACGAATGATGGAGACGAAATGTAAGTAGAAAGATGATAAATGGTATGTAAACATCTAAATAAATGTACGTTTTCTTTTTGTTACTGCTTTGAAATTTTGTATACATCTTCTTAAGTATGTCGTTTTATGAAAAAAAAATTTTAGTATTTTCTTGGGGAACAGAAGAAATATTTATATGCCAATTTTTTTTTAATGGACTGATTTTTTTTGTTATGATTGTAATAATAATAACATAATATAATGTAATAATTACAATATTTATGTAACAAGAATTATCATACATTTTATGATCTGTAAAAAATATTTTTGTAGGGGAATAATAACATTTTACGAAACGCATAGCTTGTACTACGACAAAATTTTTTTTTAAAGTTATCATGAAAATCCTATTACAAATTAAATAAACAAATCAAATGACAACCGCCGTGTTATACCCAATCTACACGGACTTTACTTTTATACAAACCTGGAAGAAGTTTTAAATACATCAAATATCAAAATTGGATAACATATCAAATACAACACGATTAAACTAGATCCGTCTATGAAAGTTTGTGATACTGTGTTATAGATTTGTCAAAGTGACTTGCCGAATGTCCCATCCTTTGTCATTGGATATCTGCCATATGGTAGGTCGGATTTGTTTTCATCGGATTTAAACTATTATGCAGTTTAGCTGGGGTGAGGAGGAGGGGGCTACTCTAAAACTAACTGAAGCTTGTTCCTATGAAATGAGGATTATATTTATTTATTTATTTATTTATTTATTTATTTATTTATTTATTCATTCATTCATTCATTCATTCATTCATTCATTTATTTATTTATTTATTTATTTATTTATTTATTTATTCATTCATTCATTCATTCATTCATTCATTCATTCATTCATTCATTCATTTATTTATTTATTTATTTATTTATTTATTTATTTATTTATTTATTTATTCATTCATTCATTCATTCATTCATTCATTCATTCATTCATTTATTCATTTATTTATTTATTTATTTATTTATTTATTTATTCATTCATTCATTCATTCATTCATTCATTCATTCATTCATTCATTCATTCATTCATTCATTCATTCATTTATTCATTCATTCATTCATTCATTCATTCATTCATTCATTTATTTATTTCGAGTACATATGTAAAAGTTGTCCGCACTTTGGGCAAATAACATGACACCGCGTCTGACATGTCAAACGACGCGACGGGGATAATCTTTTTATCTTATCTCAGTATCTCATAGTGGATGGATCTCCTGAAATCTGTATCACGTTCGAGAATCTTTTTGTAAAAGCTGGTGTTGATTTTTGTTATAAACAAGGAGATAATGTCTATTTTGAGGTCTCTACTTCGAGCAGGAATGGACTGTAGTAGAGCGAATAGGACGTCATAATCGCGAAACCAACATCTCAGGCCGAATGGCCTCAGACACGTGACTTCTTTTCAAAATTATGAATTAAAACATACTCGCGATTGGCTGATGAATTGGGAAAAGTGTAACAGTGAAAATTTATGAATTAAATGACGTTAGTAACCACGTGTCTGAGGTCAAACATGTTGGCCTCACTTTGATGTTAGCGAGATTATAACATTATGTTTTCTCTACTATGAAGGATCCATGCTTGAAGGGTCTGTATGAATTAGTACATCGTTCTGATGTGACCATCTCTCTTAGAATTTAGTTTGGGCATCGGCGGTTGCCTCAGTCGTGTTAAGTGTGGTATGAACTGGAGAGGAATACGTCACAGTATGGCTCTGATTTTTTTTGGTTTGGTTGGTTTTGTTAACTAACGTCACCCTAGAGCTGCACAGTGGGCTATTGGCGACGGTTTGGGATCAATCTCGAAGGAAAGACCCATTTCACATTTCACAGACATTCCCACACACATTCATACATGCACCTCGTTATTTTAGAACCATGGTCAGATGACGAGGAAACACCTGAACTGGCACCCAACGCCTTCAATAGACGTCGGGACTTTGGACCCCGATCAGATGTATCGTGCACCAGTCCCGTATAAACGCCAGTATAATTTGTTGGATATTCTGGACGACTTTCTAGTACTTTTGTAGCGAAGCTGGCAACCCTCCGATAACAAGATCACTACTATGGCTCTGATAGAAGAAGTGTATACAGGTACCCTTTTATAAAGATGTATTTTCGATATACAACCAAAAAAGAGGCAGAGATTTGCCATATCTGCTTTAGCTTTGTTTTTAGCATGTTTAACTTGCACTGTAAAAAAAAATATTTAAAAATGAGTACCTGAACTTACTTATTTTTCATTGAGTAAAATTACATCGTAAATGAGCGGTGACGTACTCATATTTAAGTAACCATACTTTCTCAAAAATAAGCAGTGTGATTTAATATTGCTAATATTAGCTTCTGTCCAAGCCATATTAACAAAGCGACCTGACAAGTTAAAATAGGTGTTCAGAAGATGGTTTTCCACATTATTTGATGTCGATTGCTTAAATCGAAACTGAGTTATTACAACTCAATTATTTGACTTTCCATTCTGTTGGCACATCTTTTTAACATGTCTTCTGTTTATAACTTATTCACGTCAACTTGGTAGTACAATGGATAATGTTACGGATTTAATATTGCGATCCCTGGGGACCTGGGCACGATTCTCAGTAAGTCTGAGTTGTAATTGTCTATATTTATTGAAAGTGATTTATGAAGGCAGCCTATGTAGGCTAGCATCTGCTCTTTTTATTAATTTTTACCCATTGTACTTATTTTTGAGTACATGTATTTTTCAAAATTGGAACTTATGTATTCGAAGCTATGATAAGTATCGGGCATACTCAAAAATGAGTACAGTTGACTTATTTTTGAATACAGGTCTTTTTCAAAATTGAAACATGTATTCGAAGCTATGATAAGCATATGATATACTCAAATATATTATATTTTACTTATTTTTGAGTACCTATTTTTAAAGTGTAGGGATCCCATTTAAATGTAATGTTAATTGTGAAGCCAAATGCATTTAACATTATTTACTAATGACCATTGAAAGCCATAATAACATAAATACACATAAATATTAATTAAAATAAGTTCGATTTTAAATAACAATACAAACTTTTGTATACAGCGAAAATAAATATTTATTAAATGTATAAAACAAAAAAGAAGATATTTTAAGTTACAAATGAATTTATTTTCTTAAATATTATTCCTTACACATTTATATTGAAGACATGATAAAATCCAAATCTTTATCTATTTATTATTACAATTCCTCATCTGCGTTACTCAATCGATTTGCTGCAGTTGATATTTCGAGTTGAGTTCGTTTTTAAAGAACAATACAAACTTTTGGATACAATAAAAATAAATATTTATAATATGTATAAAACAAAAAAGAAGATATTTAAGTTACAAATGAATTTAGCTTCTTAAATATTATACCTTACTAATTTATATTGCGACATGATAAAAAACCCAATCTTTATCTATTCATTATTACAATTCCTCATCTGCTAAACTCAATCGATTTACTGCAGTTGATATTTCGAGTTGAGTTCGTTTTTAAAGAACAATACAAATTTTTGGATACAACAAAACAAACATTTATTAAATGTATAAAACAAAAAAGAAGATATTTTAAGTTACAAATGAATTTAGCTTCTTAAATATTATTCCTTACTAATTAATATTGCGACATCATAAAATCCCAATCTTTATCTATTTATTATTACAATTCCTCATCTGCGTTACTCAATCGATTTACTGCAGTTGATATTTCGAGTTGAGTTCGGAGCCCCAGTTGCTCAGTTGGTAAGGCGTTCAGCTACTAATCAGAGGATTGGTGGTTCGAACCCGTGAAATGGACTTTACATAGAAAAGTAAAAAAGTAGTGATCTTGCGATCGGAGGGTTGCCAGCTTCGCTACAAAAATACTAGAAAGTCGTCCAGAATATCCAACAAATTATACTGGCGTGTATACGGGACTGGTGCACGATACATCTGATCGGGGTCCAAAGTCCCGACGTCTATTGAAGGCGTTGGGTGCCAGTTCAGGTGTTTCCTCGTCATCTGACCATGGTTCTAAAATAACGAGGTGCATGTATGAATGTGTGTGGGAATGTGTATGTGTTCCCGGGTCTTTCCTTAGAGATTGACCCCGAACCGTCGCCAATAGCCCACTGTGCAGCTCTACTGCGACGTTAATTAACAAAAAATCAAAAAAAAAATCGAGTTCAGTTCGATTTTAAATAATAATACAAACTTTTGAATACAACAGAAATAAATATTTATTAAATATACAAAACAAAAAAGAAGATATTTTACGTTACAGATGAATTTAGGTTCTTAAATATTATATCTTATTAATTTATACTGCGACACGAAAAAATCCCAATCTTTATCTAATAATTATTACAATTCCTCATCTGCTGTACTCAATCGATTTACTGCAGTTGATATTAGATCACTTCACACAAGGAAACCCTAACTACGCAGATGCTACATTCCAACATACGAGATCAAAAGCAATGAAGTAATCAATGAGAAAATGTAGGAAGTATTCGGGTCTTTCTAAGAGAAGAAAGTTTCGTCTTGCATTTCTTGAAGAAAGGACCGAAGTCTAGACCACCGTAGCCCGGGGCTGATGTTTAATTATGAAGTGGATTGTGGTATTGGGATTCGAACTAAATGGGGATAATTGAGTTTTAACGGATTGTGAGGGATTTAGGGTTAGAATATGAAGTATATAGTGGTGTGTACATATGTATAGTTTATGTACAAACGTTTAATGTGTGTGCAGAGCTGAATTTGTGTGCACATGTATATTGGTTTTGGTTTGGTATGGTTAATTAACGTCGCACTACAGCTGAACAGTGGGCTAATGGCGACGGTTCGGGGTATATCTCGAAGGAAAGACCCGGGAACTCATACAATTTCACACACACACACATTCATACATGCACCTCGTTATTTTATAGCCATGGTCAGATGACGAGGAAACACCTGAACTAGTACCCAACGCCTTTAATAGACGTCAGGACTTTGGACCCCGATCAGATGTATCGTGCACCAGTCCCGTATACACGCCAGTATAATTTGTTGGATATTCTGGACGACTTTCTAGTATTTTTGTACCGAAGCTGGCAACCCCCCGATCGCAAGATCACTACTTTTTTACTTTTCTATGTCAAGTCCATTTCCCGGATTCGAACCACCAATCCTCTGATTAGTAGATGAACGCCTTACCAACTGAGCAACTGGGGCTCTTTTGGTATTGGGATTCGAACTAAATGGGGATAATTGAGTTTTAACAGATTGTGAGGGACTTCGAGTTAGAATATGAAGTATATAATGGTGTGTACACATGTGTAGTTTATGTACAAACGTTTAATGTCTGTACAGAGCTATTTTCGTGTACACAAGTTAAACATTTGTACATAAACTATACATGTGTACACACCATTATATATATCATTGTGTACAGAGCTATGTTCGGTTATTCTTGGTTAAAATTTTATACATACATAAAATTTTAACCGAGCTAAGAAAAGAAAGCGCAGCTGTTTACCGGGAGAAGGCTAGTGAGAGGGTGTGCAGGGTTGATCCCCCTAGTGTAATTAGCTTGTTTGTTTTTTATATCACAACTTTTATAGCCACGGTTTCGGAGAAATTTTTAGTGGCGGGGGGGGGGGGGGGGGGAGTTTAGCATTTTTTACTTTTCTAAAGTTTTTTTGGGGGGATATACCAAATATTTTAACAAAATCATATAAAATAAAAAGTTACTGTTTGATATCGGTATATCTTTGAAAACCCAATACATTTAAAACATTGTATCATTATATGACATTATTATTAAAATTATATAAAATTATTATTAAAATTACTTAAAATTATTATTAAAATTATTATTAAAATTATATAAAAAATATTACTAAAATTATATAAAATTATTATTAAAATTATTACAAAAATTATATAAAATTATTACTAAAATTATATAAAATTATTATTAAAATTATATAAAGTTAATAACATTATATAAAATAAAATAAAATTATATAAAATAATTATAAAAAGTTCGGCATTATATAAAATTTGGCATTATATAAAATTCGGCAATATATAAAACATTCGGCATTATATAAAATAATGTAAAATTTCCAACAAGTAAGAGAATAAGCATACATTTCTTTCAAATTAATTTAGATACTTTAACTTTTATTCCTGACAAGAATAAAAACAAATAACCATATTTATAATATGCAATTTTAATACCAGTAATTTACGAAATATAATAAAATACTTAAAGAAAAGCAGGATTTAAGTAATAAAGATTTATTAAAAATAAGCATCGGATTAGTATTCAAAGGACTATTTATATATTTTTTAAATTTTATTTGATGGAAATTTTATGTCTTTTAGACATTCTACAGCTACTCTTTCCCTAAAATTAGTTTCAGACCATTACACCTCAACATGGGGGCCTGTTTGGACAAGATAAAAAAGAACGATACACAACAAAAAATCCACTTTTTTCCCTGGTCATGTTCTAAACTAGTATTTCCGAAACAAAGTTAGAGGACTGTAATAACTTTTAACTACCATTTAACGACGGTTTGATAGGGTTAAAAAAACCGTAAAAATATCTGTAGTCGGGTCCTACCAATACATAAGAGCAGACGGATTTTTATGGCCTAAACCTAAAAAACTTGTCCGAGCATCCTAGGACTTAAACTAGGACATAAAAGTTAAGCTCCCTTGCCTTTAAAAGAATGAGAAAAAATGGGTTTTTTTTTTAAACTCAATCTATTATTTTCCGTTTAA